>CM059424.1:10670000-10857500 GCA_030378225.1 Knoxia roxburghii
TAAGAGGAAGAAACCTTCTGAAATGAATCAAACCTATCTTTGGCATCTAAGGCTAGGTCATATAAACCTTAGTAGAATTCAGAGGTTGGTCAATGATGGACCTTTGGGTTCATTAGATATTGACAGTTATGCAACCTGCGAATCTTGCTTGGAAGGTAAGATGACCAAGAGACCTTTTAAGGCAAAAGGTTATAGAGCTAAAGAAGTATTAGAGTTGATTCATTCTGACGTGTGTGGACCTATGACGGTCTAGGCATGAGGGGGATATGAGTATTTCGTGACGTTCACGAATAACTACTCTAGGTACGGATACATTTACCTAATGCGCCATAAGTCTGAATGTTTTGGCAAGTTCAAAGAGTTTCGGGCAGATGTGGAGAAACATCATGGTAAGAGTATCAAGACACTGCATTCAGATCGTGGTAGGGAGTACCTGTCCCATGAATTTCAAGATTACCTCACTGAGGTAGGAATTCAGTCTCAGTTGTCTGCACCTGGCACGCCACAGCAGAATGGTGTAGCAGAAAGGAGGAATCGAACTCTTATGGAAATGGTTAGGTCCATGATGAGCTATAGTGATTTGCCAAGTTCGTTCTGGGGATATGCCTTAGAAACGGCAATGTATATTCTTAATCTTGTACCATCTAAAACCGTGCCTTCAACCCCAGTAGAGTTGTGGAACGGGCGGAAGCCCAGTCTAAGACATCTCAGAATTTGGGGCTGCCCAGCACATGTGCTTAAGGTAGATACGGCTAAGTTAGATGCAAGAACAGAATTAATGCTGTTTGTAGGATATCATTGGGGAACGAAAGGTGGTCTATTCTATAGTCCAAAAGATCAGAAGGTGGTGGTAAGTACCAACGCTAGATTTTTAGAAGAGGACTATGTCTTAGACCACAAGCCCTAGAGTAAGATAGTACTAGAAGAGCTTAGACGACAAACTACTAATCCTGATACACCAGCACAAGTAGATACACCACACACTGCACATGAGATCACAGATGATGCTCCTACACAGGCGGTGCCTCGTCGTAGTGGGAGGGTTGTGAGACAACCTGACAGGTTCATTGGCATGTGAGAGGCCTCAGACCTAGTCCCAGGTGTGCCTGAACCTGACCCAGTTAACTACAATGAGGCGTTTAGAGGAACCGGTGTTGGCCGTTCCATATTTTTCCAAGCCATTTGAAGTATGCACCGATGCCTCTGATTTCTCTATCGGTGGTGTGCTGATGCAGGACGGGCATCCCATCGCTTATGAAAGCCAAAAGTTAAGTGATGTGGAACGACGGTGGCCAACGCAAGAGAAGAAGATGCTGGCCGTAGTGCATTGCCTCAGGGTTTGGGAGCACTACTTAAAGGCAGCAAACCCGTTCAAGGTAAGAACGGACAATCGGGTGGTAAGTTTCATTCAGAACCAGCCGAAGCTGTCCAGCAAGCAGGCGCGATGGCTAGATTTTCTAGCCGAGTTCAAGTTTGAATTGGAGTACATCCCAGGAAAAACCAACCAAGTTGTGGATGCTCTAAGCAACAAGAGTATGTTGGCTGCCATCACTAGCGCACCGGAGGGGCAAATCTTAGAACGCATCAAAACGGGACTGGAGCACGACAAACAAGCTCAGGCCTTCATGAAGCTTGCCAAGGAGGCAAAGATGACCCGGTTTTGGATCAAGGATGGGGCCTTGTATGCCAAAGGGGACCGTCTATATGTACCGGCTTGGGAGAACTTAAGGCGAGAGATCTTAAAGGAGTGTCATGATTCTTGTTATGCCGGACACCCAGGTACGCACCGCACCCTAGCCTTAGTGCAAGAACACTTCTATTGGCCGAGAATGAGAGAGGACGTAGAAGCCTACGTGCGGACATGCCTTGTTTGCCAACAAGATAAGACTGAGCAGGAGTATCCGCGCGGTCTTCTTCAGCCGCTGCCCGTACCAGAGAGGATATGGGACAGCGTCTCGATGGACTTCATAGTCAGCTTGCCTATCTCAAGCGGATGCACCAATATTTTAGTGGTTGTAGATCGACTATCAAAGTATGCCGAGTTCATTCCAGCCCCAAAGGAATGCATGGCTGAGACAACGGCCAAGCTCTTTATGAAGCATGTGGTAAAATATTGGGGGCTGCCAACTTCGATCGTGAGTGATCGGAACTCACGGTTCACGGGATGGTTCTGGCAGGAATTGTTTCGACTGTTGGGCACCGAACTAAAGATGTCCACAGCATTGCACCTGCAAACAGATGGCCAAACGGAACGGATCAATGGTATACTGGAGGTATATCTCAGACACTATATCGCGACAAACCAAACGGATTGGGCCCAGCTGCTGGATGTTGCCCAATTCTGCTACATCTTGATGAGGAATGAGAGTACCGGCAAGAATCCCTTTGAGATTGTCTTGGGGTTTCAGCCAACAACACCCAAAGACATCATTGGAGACTACACATGGAGCATTCCACAGGCTTACCAGTTCGTAAGGATTGGCAAGAAGGAACCGATATTGCCCGGCTTTACTTGGAACGATCAACCAAGAGGATGAAGAAATGGGCCGATAAGAAAAGAACTGCCCGTGAGTTCCAGGAAATAGACCAAGTGTTGGTCAAGTTATACCAACCAACACGGGCGAGTTCGAGGGCTGCACAAGGGACTAATGCATCGGTACGAGGGACCGTTCACCGTCCTAAAACGTGTTAGAAGTGTTGCCTACAAGTTGGAATTACCGGAAGCCTATGAGAAGTTACATTCGGTCTTCCACGTGAGCCTTCTCAAACCGTTCCACAAGGACCTGGAGGACCCAGAGAGAGGCGTTCCAACAAGAGACCCAACGAGGATAAGTGAGCCATTGGAGAAAGAGCCGGAGCAAATCTAAACATATCATTCGGGAGCGAAACAAAGCACCGGCTAAGGAGTATTTGGTTAAATGGAAGGGACAACCCACGAGCGAGATAAGTTGGGAGCTGGCCAAGAAGTTAAGTGGAGCAACCAGACTTGTGGTTGAGTTTGAAGAGCAAGAGCCATCGAGGGTGATTTCTCGTTCAAGTGGGGGAGAATGACACGACCGGGTGCCAATCGTTCCACCCGTCTCGGCCCGTTTCCGGTCCTTCAGCCCGTTGAGGTTGTTTTCTTACACGTTTGGACTTGGAGGGACATCATGTAGGCACTTCTGAACAAACCAGTATCTAGAAGGATCTCTTCCCTTGCACAAGTTGGCAAGTTGGCACGGGTGACATCATGCATGAAGTCAGCCCTAGGAATTCCCTTGTATATAAAATTTAGGGACTAGAGTCTTCCAAGACTAAAATATTGAAAGCTTCTCATGGAAGCTAGGAATAGTAACCGACCTTGAGCACTATAGATAGGGGCCAAGGGTCATTTGTAAACACAACCAAGCAAGAGTGTGTAAGTACTTGTGCAGAGAAATATATTTCCATTTCATTTTCGGTCACTTTCGTGCCTACATTTCTATTGTGTTTCTTGGTCATTTTGCTGCCCACAAGTTCGCTTGTGTGCTAAGGGTTAAGGCTGAGCTAGTTCTAGTCGTTAGTTGTTAGAACCGCACGGTTCGCTAGTTAAAGAGTGAGCCCGTGACACTTGTGAGCAGCCGCAAGGGCCGCACTCATACCTGCACGCGCTGGTCTGGGCATGCATGCGCGGCTGGTGCCTGGCGCAGCGCAAGGGCATCGCCGCACCAACTACGTGTGCGGCCTTCAATTGCGCAACATTGCTACACAACGTTTGTCAGTAACTTCTGCCGGTGATTCATTCACCGGTGTTGCCATTCAGGTCTTCCGATCTTGCTCTTATTGTGTTATATAGTATTCTTGCAATTCGTTCTGGGTTTTATTTGTTTTCATCGTATTAACGATAAACCAAAACTCACAAAATTAAGTCGCCCACCACAACATCTTCGATTACATAAAACTTTCCTACTACAAGGTTTCTAGGAAAATAAAAACAAAAATTACATAGAAAAAATCCTACTACAGATTTGATCTAATCCTACACGGCTTCCAGCACGTGATTATACTATTATAAGCATTCATAAAAGAAACAACTCGGACATGTCCCGGGGTTTAACTAAAACATACAAACGCAACCATAATAGCAAGGATTGCTAAACCACATGCAAATAAAACCATGTAACAAATCGAACAAGCACAAAGCTAAAACCATAGCTCTGATACCAATTGAAAGATTATCTGCCCAGGCCCGGTCAAAAATTGACTTTCGTGCTAATCATTCCAGAATCAGAACTCTTGACCAGGCCTAAGCTCTAGCGCTATCATTATTCTAACCCTTGCTTGAAATACCAATGCGCAGGATCTTAACTTTTACTTATTCGATTTGTCACGCAACAATAGATTTTTAATAAAAACGGAAGGTTAAGAATTAATTCTTGAAACGTGTACTTAGGTGATCGCTTGTATGACTCAAGACCAGCTCGTACGTTGTGTAGGCAATGAACTAACCAACCAACGATAAGCAATTCAACACAAAAGGAACAACTCGAAATCCAAGCGTCTTGCTCAGAAGTCTGTCGCTGTCCGCCGGCACACGTTCGTGAAGATCATGCGCCGCCCGAGAGTTCACGCACCACCGCCGCACCATCCACATACCCCCAGAATCCGGGAAGAGAAACTGACTACTGGTTCACGGGAAGTGGGCCAGCCGAGCTTTGAAATAAATCCGACTTTGAGGAAGAAAATATTAATTCTCTCTCTAGGAGTTTCTCTCTCGAGTTTTCTTGTCTTGAAAACTTATGAATTGTATGTATTGAATTACTAATCTATTGTCTATTTATAGAGTTACAAAAGAAACCCTAAGTTTGTTTGGGATTGGCATTCCTAATGGGCTCTAGTTTTTTAATTAGTTTCCAAATCCAATTAGGATCCAAATATAATAGGATTTCCAAATCCAAATAGATTTCCTAATTCCAATTGAACTTTAAGACTTAATTAATTAATTAAATAATTCTACTTTGTTAATTACTTAATAAACCCTTAGGAATAATTAATTAAATAATTAATTCTACTTTATCAATTAACCCACTACATAATTAATCATACCACTAACGGATTAATTATGACACTACCATCCTACACCATAATTGCTTCCGGAATAACTAAATTATTCTTTAATCTCCTCATATCAAAGATATAGTGCTTATTAATTTATTAATTTACTGATAAATTAATTAATTAATTTCTTATAATCCGAGACTAGTACCACTCGATATTTTTACTATAACGGACATAAGTCCACCGACCGGGTTCAGTATAATAAACATAATGAGCTCATCTGGGGAGCACCATCACCCCGGACGCACCGGTACATGGTTTCCTTTCAACAAGTAACAACACACCAAGCAACTAAACACGTACATCCAACCTACCGAGACTATTGGCATCAAGTGATCTCACTCTTTGGTAGATCAAAGTACACTATGTCTAATTCTCATGTCTGCTCAAGTCTAGGGATTTAGAGATAGAATACTAGGAACGAATATGATTCAATTAGTTTAGACAACCCAATTTCTGAATCACATAATAATCTAAACTGATAGTGTGTCCAAAATTGTCTCAATTACTAACCTCATTTATATATTATGTTTTTTAACCAATGATGAGATCTACTGTGTCACACCGGACACCTCATCATTTAATTACATAATATAAATTGATGATATATGTAAAAACATATAACAATTTAACTAAAATATTTAATCGATATATAAAACTGAGAAATAATTTAATAAAAGAAAAGTTTTAGTATTCAAACTCAATACAAGAAATCTTTATACGAATAAGCAAAAATATTTCCTTTCTTTACTATTCATCAATGGTATAAAATGATTCTAAGTTACACTTGAAGAGTAACTTACCGTAGCATATTTGAATAGAGTAAAGATACTCAAGAATTAGTTTGGAGAGCCTTTAAATAGAGGTGAGATGAGAATATATCACATATCTCAATTATATTTTATTTTATAATATTATTCACCAGGTAGAAAGGAAAAAAAGTAAACATATAGCATGATTGATTTTTTGACTTGTAAATTTAAGTAGAAGAATCTAGCAAAACTTGGAGTTTCTTTCCTACAAAACTATAGTGAAACAAAGTAAAATATTACATATATATTATTTTTATTCAATACTCTATGAAAACCCACACTTACTCATATCCATGTTTCCCAAAATATATGTCATATATTAAAATAGCCTAAAAAATTCATCTCATATAATATAACAAATAAATTGACTAGAAAGTTTAATATTCTTTTTCTGTGTAAGATTATAAACAAAGACCTAATACTAAAGAGATCAACCTTCCTCTCCCTCATGCTTGAATGAACAAAATCTTCTGTTGAAGTATATATGAATAAAAGCCGACAAAATTACAAATGAGAGGAAGAAGTTGACGACTATGGCAATGAAAAACGAGGCCCTAAGAAAATCTGGATTGCTATTTGTATCATGGAATTGCTATTTGTATCCAAAAAAAAATAAAAAATATAATAAAAAGATCAAAACGCCCTTATGGTGCAACTTTTGCAAAAAATACTAAGTGAGGGACAAAAAACGCACAAAAAATGCGTTTGTATCATGCTAAAAAACGCATCGAAAAAACGTTTTCTACATGTAAAAACTAAGTAAGATGGCGTTTGTAAGGGTCTAAAACGCCAAACGACTACGTTTTTAACAAACTTAAACGCAGCAAATTTGCGTTTTTTTCAACGGAAAAAAACGCAAATTTGCTGCGTTTTTACCATGGACGAAACGCCAAAATGGGGCGTTTCGTCCACGGTTCGCTCGCGAAAACGCGGCGTTTCCGGCCCGAAAATTACATAAAATCCCCCAAATTGGCAGCCGAACCATTTGGGCAATTTTTCCTCAAAAATTCAGTGCAAAAACGAAAAAGAGATTAGATTTTGTCGGCCAAAAACGCAAAGCATGGACGGAGGAGATGGCGAACCATCACAAAGGCACGGAGCGGGCAAAGGTCCACTGATTAACCAGGTAAACATCGATATGAATTTGAGTTTTTCTGCATTTTTTGGCATTTATATTGCGTTATTTTTGTTAGAAATCTTTGTTTATGTGCGTTTAGGTATGTAAAAACGCTAATTGGTATGAATTTGGTGGATTTTTTAAGCCGGAATAGCCAGCCGCCGGCGTTTTGGGGTCTCAAAACGCCATCGGCCGACGTTTTGAGACCCCAAAACGCCATCTGCCGGCGTTTTGAGACTCTCAAAACGCCATCTGCCGGTGTTTTTTGAGACTCTCAAAACGCCGGCCGATGGCGTTTTGAGTATCTCAAAACGCGATCTGATGGCATTTTGAGATACTCAAAACGCCGTCGGATAGCGTTTTGAGAGTCTCAAAACGCCGTCGGACGGCGTTTTGAGAGTCACAAAACGCAAGTTGTTTGCGTTTTGCGAGTCTCAAAATTCCGAAAGCATGCGTTTTGATTTAAATTGATTTCTTGAATGTTACAATATAATTGATTCCTTTTATTTATTTATTTATTTATGCAATTATTCGTTTATTTATTTATGGTGGCGCTAAGTTAAAGCCACAAGGTGATAGGCAGCGTCTCACAGCTTCTGCTAGAAGGCAGAAGGTGCCTATTATTAGGGGAGGTGGTGGTAGACGGGGAGGTGGGATTTTTATATCCGAGGGAGTTCGGGGAGGTCGTGGTGGACGGGGAGGTGGCGATGACCCCTCATTTCAGTTGAGGGATGAGTATTACGATACTACTGATTCCGATGACACTGATACGAGTGAGGATGAGCAGTTTGGGCATCAGGAGGAGTTTGAGCATCCCCATGAGCAGTCACGGCAGGGGGACGCTAGTGGGAGTGGACGGCCACTAGAGGATCATGGTGAGGGGGATACCTACGGAGGTGACCCTTCTCACCCACATGCTGAGAGGACGATCCAGTATAGGAATCCGGACCACGGACAGTTCGAGGAGGTGGATCCTGCTTCAGGTACGCGTTTTAATTTAAATGTATTAGTATTTTTAATAAGTAATTGATTTAATTTAATTGTTCATAAAATGAGAATTTGTTATTGCTTGACTTAATTGTGCGTTTTTTATGTAGTTCAGTAATTATTTTACTTCGTATATGTATTTGCTTGACTTATTTATGTTTGTCTTTATTTATTTTAATTATGTGTACTTATTTTTAATTACCTTTATTTAATTACGTTTTTTGTTTATGTTATACATTTAATTTACTTATATATTTATATATATATATGTTGTCGATATAGTTCCCCCTAGGAAGTGCGCGCGGGAGGATCGGAGTTGGATAGTTACAGGGCCCATTGAGGGGGGCCCTATAGATGATAGCCTCATTCCTAGCTTTTTAGGGCATGTGGTATCTAGATATTGGCAGGAGGGGGTGCCTACTAGATACCACCTTAGATGCCACAATAGAGGCAGCATGTACGACCTGTTTGAGAGGTAGATCGGATCCATGACGGTCGAGGGTGCGCAGATTTTGAGTGGGACAGGCCTTGGACACCTGCCCCGCATTATGCACCGGAGCATTGATGAGCCTATCATCAATGCGTTTTTATAGAGGTGGCAGCCGGATACGAATTCGTTCCACCTCCCATTCGGAGAGATGACCATCCTCTTACACGATGTGTGGGAGATTTTGAGGATTCCAGTCGATGGTCGACTCATCACGGAGGTTACACCGTCATCCACCGTACTGTCATGGTCGAGAGGTTTGCTAGAGATTCCTTCTGAGGAGCGTATAGACGGGGAGCTGTATAGGAATGGCGGTTTTTCTACTCAGCGGGTGATCGAGCGGTGTATGCAGCGGGCCAGGGATGATTCGGACGTTGCTATTTTAGTATGGAGCCTTATTGGGACTTGTCTGTTTACAGACAAAAGTTCCAATAAGTTTATGTCAGCCCCTGTGGTACAGGTTAGGAATGGGCTGGACCAGATTGGCCAGGAGGCATGGGGTACCGCGAACACTTGCGTACCTGTATCACCATCAAGGGTGCGCGAGTCGTCACGGGACGCAGGCAGTCATTGGATGCTTGACTCTATTACAGTCATGGATCTACGAGCACTTTCCTGATTTCAGACCCCATCCTCTGCCCCTTCCATTGCATGCCGCTCAGCCGCGTGCAGTGAGGTGGGTCATCGACCACCACCGGGCCACAGAGCAGCGCTTAGCCGCCATACGACTTGCGCTGGACGAGATGACAGCCGACATGGCTAGTAAATAGTTATAGATTTTACAAAATATATTTTGATTTAATCTATTTTCATATATTTTATTATTAACGATTTTTAAATAATTTTCAAAGGTCACTTGGATGCCATACGGACCGGACGCCGTTTTGCGGACGCCGAGGACCCTGTACCGAGGACTTATTGCGTACAGGGACCACATCGAGCCTTACATGCCAGACCGATGCGTCCGCCAGCTTGGGTATGTCCAGTGGATTCCAGCGCGCTTCATCCGTCCGGGCCGGGACACTTACCGCGGATACTCAGGGAGACCATACGTGGTACGACACGCCGTTGAGTATGCAGAGTCTGCTTGGGAGGAGTTCGGCACGTCGTCCATGGGTATTTCCCTCGCTGGCCGACAGCGGACAGATGGAGCTGTTGCTCGGAGTGCTGCGGTCGACGGCTATTTGGACTGGTTTTGTCCCCGATCACGTCCGCGCGTACTTCCCCTCGATCCCCAGGCCGCTATAGAGCCCCCTAGACCACGTCGCGCCGCCTCAGAGTTTGTAAGTATTCTTGTTAATTAATGTAAATTATTTTATATGTTAAATTCTTTTCATGTGCATCTAATATATTGTTTATCTATTTGCAGTGGATGGGTCAGTATGGTCAGCTACATCATGCATTATTAGATGTAGTGCGGGAGAGTGTTCCAGATCCGTACGATCAGTTCGCACCTCGCACTGCAGATCTAGAGGATGAGTTCGACCGTTCAGTCTGAATTTTTTTTTGTACTATTTTTGTATACATTATCCATATATTATATTATTAATTTGCTGATTATATTTTATTGTCTTTTTCATACATATATTGTATTTTATACGTATATCTCGTCAAAACCCAAAATAAATATTCATAAGCACAAGATAATAGTAATAAAACATATTTCACATAACAATATACATCCTAGCCATCACGTAGTGCATTCCAAGCATTAAATCTAGCTTCCAAATTTTGTGGCCAATCACCTACACTTTCAGCATGACGCTGATGGTGCCAAACAAAGCTCAACGGCAGGATAGGGCACTCATCGACCACATCGACACGTACACAATGGTTCCCATTTACAAGGGTGAGCGCTATAACCCTTTCAGGTTGTGTGTCGCCAGTAGAGCAATACAAAGGTAATACAGAATAATTTCCATCTGAACGAGTACGGTCAAACTGTATTACCAGTGCATCTGCATAAGTGGCGAGAGGGAACAAATCCGTAGGTGTAGCCATCCAGTGCTGCTCACCACAATCAGTGCCTTCGAAATTTATTCGCCTAAGTACCATAGCCACAAAATCACCATCGGGGGGATGCAACTCCAACGATTGGAATGCACCCCTATACCTGTCCGGGTGGCTCGTAATCTCTCCACTCAATGACCTGCGAGCTAATCTCCAATATTTCTCGTGGCCAAAAAGGTAAGTAGAAATTACTCGGAAACCACAATGGCCATCACCATTTACATCTGACCACCCTGTACAGTAAGGCTGAAAAAATGCTGGCACACACTGAATGTCTCCACCAGACCCTGTTAAGTAATTATGTTACATTAAATAAACAAACCTTCATTAATTATTTATTTAATTGACTAACTTAAAAGGACTTATTTACCATTCCTTAATGGAGATCCACCATCAAAACCTGTATGAATGCGGTGTGATCGACCTGTCGAGCGGTCGGATGACCCTGAACTGCACCTGCCACGTCGGCCACGTGTCGCTCTTTCTCGTGAACTCCACTCGCGCATAACAGAATGATGTAATCTATTTGGTGGTCGCCCCCTTTGGGGTCCCGAGGTACCTGGCTCTCCAACACTGGCCATGTCAGGGTACATCTGCTCTACGTACGCCCTATTCAACAGCCGAGCCAAAAAAGACGGACTGGTAGATACTGTGGGGACTACTTCCTCGTTGAAATACCTTCAAAAACAAATATATCAACTCCAAATATTTCTTAAAAATATAAAATGGCAATTCAATTGAATAATATTAAAGTTCATAATTTAAAAATGCACCTGATGTCCTCATCAATGTAATTCGCATCACCATGTGATGGAACAATGGTCAGCCTCTTCCAAAACTCATGCACGTGTGGAAGTAAGGGATATTCAGGAAATGACTGTGCCTTGAATATGTCACACGCACAGGGAATCCCACGTGTCACCTTGGGCACACATCCACATCGCTCGAGTACAAGGCCTGCCAACTTATTCTTTCGTCAAACTTCTTTCCTAACCAACTTCAGACAATGGTGTGACACGTACTTGTTCAAATAACAGTATGGATATCCCTGCATACTTGTTTGAGTCGTGGAGATGGAAGCCTCAAGAGAGCCTCTATAATAATGTCAATTAAAAATAAAATTAATTGAAACATCTGAAATAAATAGAAGTATACCAAAAATGAATGATATGACATTAAATAACATCTGATATAAACAATTAAATAAGTAAACTAACCCGATGTGAGGGAACAAGTGGCTGAGGTGAGAGTCGATCTTTGTGAACAAAGTGTCAAGGGAATTGGTCGAAGAATTAAGCCAATCTTTCATAGCAGCATGCGAAGCCTCTACTCTATTAGTGGAAGTATTACCGAAGTGGAGAAATTGATTTGTCCAAGCTCGAACAAATTTCTCCTTGTGAATGAGCCATGTAGTCTCTAGATATTCAACAGCCAACGGCTCAAGGAGAGTGTACTTAACCTTGAAATTCTGCAATAAACGATTAAATTCCTCTACTGTCGGAGCCTTAATAATTTTCTTCCACCAGCTGTCATGAATATCACATGCCAAATTTTTGTTTCTCCTCCCAACATTTTTTTCCAACCACGCATTCACATCACGCCCAATATGCCACAAACATAACAAGTGATGTGAAGCGGGAAAATGCTCCTTAATCGGCTGTAACAAACCCAACTCCCTATCTGTCACAATCACACTAAGTGACAAACTAGCCGGCAGCAAAAATCTCAAGTTCCGCATAACCCAGTCATATGTATCCTGTTTCTCATTTCTAACAATAGCAAATGCAATATTGAAATTCTTATTTGTAGGAGTCATACCTACCATCTCGACGACAGGCATTTGGTACTTGTTGGTCTTGTAGGTAGAATCAATCCCCACCACCCAATACCATCTGTGGAACATCTAAATTGATGTTGGATGTGCAAAGAAGACACGTGTGATCTCATCAGTGTTCGCATTCTTCTGAATCTTGAGATAGTACTGCTTCTCCTCAGCCAAATGCATAAATTGCTGCCCAATATTCCTACCTTCCAATCCGGCGGTCTTCATCTCTCCTTTCAAATTGTACACAGATTTGATTGGTACCTGGGAATCGGGAAACTGTTTATTCACAGCTTCCCAAACACACTTTGGCTTCACATTCGACCGAAGCATAAATTCAGCAACAGCCTTTGAATCTTTTGTAAAATGGCTCAGCTGTCTGTGACCATATGGATGCATTATACCTGTAAATCATATTTAAATATAATAACAATTAATACATACAACACATCAATCAACTTAATTAATAATATGCGCAAATAATGAAATACCAGTGTGATTGTGAGTTGACGCTGCTCCTGGGTTTGTATAAACCTTGTGACGTCCCAGATCAATTCGCTTACAAGTCAACCTAAAGGGGCAATTAGTGCCGCTCCTTCTTGTATTCTTCCGTCTAGTTGGGAGAGGGGCTTTGGCAGGATCTCTCCATCGCTTGCACGAGAAGTAGTACGTCGCAAATCCTTGGTTATCTCCCCTCTTTGTAATTACAAACTTCAGCCTCTTAGCTATTTTCTGGCAATATTTCAAAGCCTTGCCAATAGTTCGAAACTCTCTGTCAATCTTGAAATATCCTCTCAAATCTGCACCAGGTTGAAGTTCCACCGCCTCCCCTTGAGTATTATCCACCTCATTGTCATCTTCATCCTCCTCTTCATCGTCATCCTCCTCTTCATTCTCCGCCTCCTCATCATCATCATACACCTCATCCTCATCGTACTCATCATTGTCAGCCTGTAGGTGAATGCACACATTAATTAAAAACACAGCACAGTTATGATTCTTGCAATCAAAAAACGCAACAGTTTAAAGTTTCATGCAACATGAAACGCTACATTTATGCGTTTCATCCAACCAAAAACGCTACAAAAATGCGTTTCATGCCACCAAAAACGCACCAAGATGTGGTTTCCAGCTACCTAAAACGCAGAACTTTTTATATAATGCATGTAAAAAATGCAGCACTTTTTATATAATGCATGTAAAAAACGCAACACTTTTTATATAATGCATGTCAGAAACACACAAAAACGACATTTTTATCATGGAGAAAATGCTAAAAAGCGACGTTTAAACGCTTCGTAAACTTCATTTTTAGCGTGTTTCGACCTACAATATTTTTTAAAAATATTTATATAACTTTAAGGTTCGGAAACTTACCATATCGTGATGATTCGCTTGCTAAATATTCTTTTGCCGTCAACTGAATGATCTAACGAATGTTTGTAAGTTAAGAATTTGTCTGGATTTGATTTTAGGATAGTTGTTGTGTATAAGTTTTTCATCCAATTCAAATGAATGTATGTAAACGTTTTTGAACTTATGTACATGTCAAAAACACATCATTTTAACGAGCGAACCATGGTGGAAACTCCCCATTTTAACGTTTTTTACTGTCAAAAACGCACCATTTTAACGAGTGAACCATGGTGGAAACTTCCCATTTTAGCGTTTTTGACTGTCAAAAACGCATCATTTTAACGAGCGAACCATGGTGGAAACTTCCAATTTTTGCGTTTTTGCCAGCTAAAAATGCTCCTATTTTGCGTTTGAAACATTTAAAAACGCAATTTTGGCTAAATTTTGTATGTCCAAAACGTTTTTCCCCTGCGTTTTTGATGAGAAAAAACGCAATTTCGCCCCGTTTGCGTTTTTTAACATAAAATCTGTCAATTTATCAAGAATTTTGTTCATAAGGGCATTTTGATCATTTTATTATTATTTTTATTTTTTTGTGATACAAATAGCAAATTTGTTATACGAATAGCAAGTCCCTAAGAAAATCAAAATCATTTTCTGATTTTTTGTATCTTCTTCTTAAAAGTCGACACACTGCACTGTGGACATATGTATTCTAGTCCATCTGTTTTTGCATAGTGCCGCAAAGTTAGAATCAAATGTTAACAACTTGTGTTTAGAAATTCTAAAGTTAGAACAAATTATGGGGATTTGATAGGGCACCTTGAAGGCACCAAGCCTTTTCTATCGCAACCAAAATGAGCCCACTCACCTCATCCTCCACAGTTAACCCAATCCTCAATAGCGCTACTGGAGAATATCAAGATCGCCAATGTTAGCTCCCAATTAGCTCATAAGGTGCATTGTATTTAACTAAAGAATGTCATTTCACAGAAAAAAAGGAGAGATTTGTTTTTGCTGGAACTCGAACACGAACCACTATCATCAGATTTTTGACAATGAATTGGTGAATGGACTATTTTCTTTTCGTGTTTGAGAGATGTTCACAGAGAAGATGAAATAGGCTTAGAGGGAAGAAATTATTTGAAGATTGGGGATAGATGGTTAAGGGGAACGAATTATTTGTAGATTGGGATAGATTAGGGAAGGAATTCCTCCTTAAGCCGTCGAAGCGCTCGAATCATTTGAACTGCCGATGAACTATTAGCTTCTTCAGCTCTCTCCATATTCATTAAGTTCATACCCCTGCTGCCGATTGCCACATTAGAGCTGGTTTCAACAGATCCAGAGCCTAGATAGACTACCATATTTGTTCATAAGATTCACCAACGAGAGAAAAAAATCCTGGATGTTGGGTATTATAAAAGATAGGGCTTTGACTGGAAGTAGAGGGGAATACAAGAGAAAATTGTGACGCGGTTCTAGCATTGTTTTTCCCCTGAAGCAAAGAAGAAAAGTTCTAGGAAAATATAGAGTAAACTTAATTGCTCAATTTGAAGGTGGGACGGAGGAAACAAAATGAAAGAAAAAACGAATTACAAACCAGAAAAAGAAGTAAAAGTAAAATTTGAAGACGGGACAAAAGAAATAAAGTAAAGTTCCCACGTTTGAAGGAAGAAGGAAAGTCATGCGTCTCTCATTTTATATGCATATTTAGACAAATAATAAAGCAAATAGATTCTTCCACTTACAAATAAAAAAAGGAGTAAAGTACTTGTATAGCTTTCTATTATGCACAATGAATTTTGAGCCTCGGCCGGCCTACATACTGGGGAACACATTATTAAAAATTGCGTCTTCTTTCACTTGTATTAGACTCTTGAAAATAAACACCTGTTGGGCCTCGTAGGACTACACAGGCATTCAAACTATTCGAGCCCAAACCTACAAATTGGACCATATTTAGGAGTTAATTTTGGAAGATTAGTGATACTAATTTTTTTCAGGAAAAAATTATATATATTAATAAAAATATTAATTAATCTTAAAATTGACCCTTGCCAAGAAAAAACCCTAGGAGCCACAGTTCCTCTCTTCTCTCCCAAACTCAACCTTCAAAAAATATTTCTTCCCCTATCTTCCTATTATGGGAGATGAGGGAAATAAATTTGTTCCCACTTTTCGATTTCCTGTTTTAGTTTCGTCCTCCAATAAAGATGGTTATCCCCATCTTTATTTTCTTCTTTCCTTCAATAGATGATTTATAGAAGGGTAGAGTGTCTTTTTCCTACACTAGATTCAAATCTACTGGTAATGTCTGGTCGCGACTTCATTGATGGTGTTTGTTGTTATGGCGACAGTTTGTTGGTGATGTTCGTTGGATTGGTAGTGGTGTCGTTGATGATGTTCGCTGATTTGGTCCAAGAGAATTCAGTCATCATAGATCTTTTTATTAGATTTATGGTTTGGAGTTTTTATCTGATAATTAGTGATGTATCGTTATTCTGATTAAAATTTCGGTAAGAGGTATATTCACCGCTTGATAGGGTAGATCTATATAGGTTTATCTGTAGTAAACACAACGAAACTTGTAATTTGTATTTTTTTTATTGTATATTTCTGTCGTCAATCGTTGTTGGACGTTTCCAGTAGATTGATATATATCTTCTATTTAAAAAAAAAAAAACCAATTTCAAATTTTAAAGGTTAAAGCGAATGACCAAAATAAAAGAAAATCATATTCGATGGCAAAACAGAAAAAACCAGAGATTTATAATAGAAACATAATTTCATATCAACATTATTATTATATAGAAATTTGCCTCCTATCTTAACTAATTTAAATTATTCTCTATACTCAATAACTTAAATATATCAAGCACCCCCCTTATTCAGTCCATTTTATTTCTATAAAGCAAACATCCCTTAGTTTTTTTTTTTCCTTTAGTACAACCCTTTAGTATTTAATATGTGAAATATTAGCAAATTTTAATCTGCAAGGACGTACTTCGTAAGTCTATTTATTTATTTTTTTTTGGCCAAAACAGTCTTCTACGAGACCGGCAGGTTGCGAACCATATATTAATTAGAGTGAATTTTAAAAAAGGTCATCATACTTTGATAAAATTTAGGTTTTGGTCACTAACTTTTAAAAATTAAAAAAATGTCACTAACTTTTGCATTTGAATTTTGATTTTGGTTATTCCGTCTATATTATCCGTTAAGCCCACTAACGGACCAAAATTTTGAGGGTATTTTTGTCCAATCATACCCAAAAAACTCATGTGCTTCCTTTTGAATTTTTAAAAAGGTCATCATACTTTAAGAAAGTTTAAGTTTTGGTCACTAACTTTTAAAAATTCAAATGCAAAAAGGTCACTAACTTTTGCATTTGAATTTTTGTTTTGGTCATTCCGTCCATATTATTCGTGAAGCCCACTAACGGACCAAAATTTTGAGGGTATTTCTGTCCAATCATACCCAAAAAACCCATGTGTTTCCTTTTTTTTTTTTTACTATTTATCTTTCTTCCCCTCACCATCCCCTCTTTTTTTTTTTTTTTTTCGTATTCATCTTTCTTCTCCAGCCACCCTGCCACCCTTCTTGCCAGAAACAACAAAACCCATCACCATTCTCCCAGAAACGTCCAGAAACGTTTACATCCATGCATGTGAATTCAAGCCCATTTTTTTTCACATCCGTCTTTGTGAAAGAAATCGGCTTAAATTCACATGCATGGATATAGACGTTTCTGGGAGAATGATGATGGGTTTTGTTGTTTCCGGCAAGAAGGATGGCATGGTGGCTGGAGAAGAAAGATGAATACGAAAAAAAAAAAAAAAAAGAGGGGAGGTTGAGGGGAAGAAAGATAAATAGTAAAAAAAAAAAAAAAGGAAGCACATGGGTTTTTTGGGTATGATTAGATAGAAATACCCTCAAAATTTTGGTCCGTTAGTGGCTTCACGGATAATATGGACGGAATGACCAAAACCAAAATTCAAATGCAAAAATTAGTGCCTTTTTTTTGAATTTTTAAAAGTTAGTGACCAAAACTTAAACTTTATCAAAGTATGATGACCTTTTTTAAAATTCAAAAGGAAGCACATGAGTTTTTTGGATATGATTGGACAAAAATACCCTCAAAATTTTGGTCCGTTAGTGGGCTTAACGGATAATATGGACGGAATGACCAAAACCAAAATTCAAATACAAAAGTTAGTGACCTTTTTTGAATTTTTAAAAGTTAGTGACCAAAACCTAAACTTTATCAAAGTATGATGACCTTTTGTAAAATTCACTCTATTAATTATTAGCAAAATTACAAAGAGATGTTGTTGCTTTCAAGTTTTAGAAACAACAAAGTTGCTATATTGTTGCTTCCAAAATCAGAACAGTCACCTATATACTTCAGCATCTGTCATAATTTATAAAACACCTACTACTGTATCTCAGTTCCAAGACTCCAAAACCATTAGAACAAACAACACCTAAACAAGCCAGACCAAAATCTTTGCCAAAAAGCAGAACAAGCAGTAGCCACCAATATCTTCATAAACTTTGACAAGCAGAACAAAAATCTCAACCAAACCAGCCAGTAGAACCACCATCAATAACAACAGGACCTTTAGTACTTTCATAAACATTGCCAAGATCTATCTAGTTATCCCCAACAAGATGATCCAGTAGCTTCATAGTTAAAAATTCTATCCAGTAGCAAAAGTATGTAGCTAAAATTTCTATCCATGACCAAAAATTCTATCCATAGCTAAAATTGAATAAATTAAGTCTGGTCCTGGCCAAATCGAAAATTTCACTTTCGTGCTACGTATTCCAGAATCGAAAACTTTTGATCGAGACCAAACACTATAATTAATTCCCATGAGTGGATCTTGCCTTATACTTGTTCGATCTATTAAATGACACATTAAAAATTAAATCTTTGAGTAAAAGCGGAATTAAAGATTCGACCTTTAAAGCATGTCCCTCAAAGAAATCCCAAGAATGTCTCCGAGAACAATCTGAAAGTCATGTGGGCAACTCTCTATCGGATCTACTAGACTGAAAAATCCACAATAAGATCCTCACCAGAAGAAGCTCGAAACTCGACCAGAAAAGTAAGATTGTCGAAAATCCATGCCGCCCGCCGGTCACCGGAGCTCAAAAATCAAGATCTGGCCGGACTTCATCCCGGAATTGGTAAGCCCAGATCTACCTGGAGCTCTTCGTCGGAGTTGGATCTTCACCGAAGTCACTGTCGTGCCGGAAAGCCGAGAAGTCGCTGGAAAATTCAGCAACCGCCAAAATCCGCCACTTTGCTGGAAAATTCTGGGCCACCCAGAAATTAAAACTGATCTGCTGGGAAAGATAAGAGCCAGCCAGAACTTCCAAGATCCTTTTCCGTGAGAAAGAAATCGAAATCGACTTCGAAAGAGTTTTCTTGAAGAAGAAAAAAGACTTATAAAAAACTCTCTCTAGGCTCATTCTATCTCTAAAGGCAATCTTGGACTTCAAGTTATGATTTTTAGGGACTACTTATTCTATTTATAGGGAGCTTCTAGGAAAACCTTAAGTGGGCTTAAGTTGGGCCTTACTAATTTGACTTGTTGACTTCTAAGTCTTTACTAGACTGTCAACTTACTAATTGACCCAAGGATAATTTATTAATTAAATCCACTTCGTCAATTAATCCAACTCATAATTAATCATAACACTAATGGATTAATTATGAAACTACAGCTTAAACCGAAATTGCTTACAGGTCCACTTTTAATTATTCTTTTATCTCCCCACATCAAAGATATAATGCTCGTTAATTTATTAATTTACTGATAAATTAATTAATCTACTTTTTCTCATCTGAGATTAGTATCACTCAACTTTATTACTATACCAGACATAAGTCCATCGGCTGTGTTTAATATAATAATCCTTATGAGCTCATCTCGAGAGCACCATCACCCCGGACGCACCAGAACATGGTTTCCTTTCGATAAGCAACGACACAATAAGAAATCAAACATGAATGCCCAACTTACTGAGATCTAGGCCTCAAATGACCGTAACCTTTGGTAAATCAAAGTACACTATATATGAAAGATTATCTGCCCGAGACTATCCAGAAACTCACTTTCGTGCTATGCATTCCAGAATCGGAATCTCTGGTCAGGCCTAGATGCTAGCGCAATTGCTATTCCAACCCTTTTGAAATAATATTGCGTAGGATATGGGTTTGTACTTATTCAATTTACCACGCAACAAAAATTTATAATTAAAAGCGGAACTTTAGAAAATACCTTTGAAGCGTGCATTCAGGTGATTCTCTTGTATGCCTCAAGACTTTGATTTCATGTTGTATGGGCAACGATCTAGAAACCAATTTGATCAACTAATCACCACAATCCACCTGCCAGAAAATTCCAGCACCACCGCACCTGACACGTACTAAAAACGCACCGCCCGGAGAAAGAGAAAGTTACACGCGCTGCTGGTTTGAATAGGCAAAAATTTTGGCCAACACAGGGGAAAAACCAGCAGCACCTTTCTTGTAAAATCCGACTTTGAGGGAGAAATTTATTTCTCTCTCTAGGATTTTATCTCTCTAGTTTTCTTGTCTTGAAAACTTGTGAATTGTATATTGTGGAATAACTAATCGCTTGTCTATATATAGAGTTACAAGAGAGACCCCAAGTTGGTTTAGGATTGGTCTTCCTACTGGGTTTCTGTTTCCTTCAATCTTGTTCCTGGACTGACACACATCCAACTGATACAGGGATTCACTTATCCCAATCCAGTTCCTGATATAATTCACAACCAACTGATACAGGGATTCACTTATCTCAAACCAGTTCCTGGTATGATTCAAAACTAACTGATACAAGGATTCACTTATCCCAAACCAGTTCTTGGTATGATTCACAACCAACTGACAACATGATTAATTAATTACTTAATTAATTAAATCTACCTTTGTCAACAACCCAGTACATAATTAATCGTACCACTAACGGATTAATTATGGCACTACCATCCTACACCAGAATTGCTTCCGAAACAACTTAATTAAATTATATTCATAATCTCCCCACATCAACTTCTTTAATCAACTTCTTTAATTCCGAGACTAGTACCACTCGACCTTTTTACTATACCAGACATAAGTCCACCAGCTGGGTTTAGTATAATAAACTTAACGAGCTCATCTCAGGAGCACCATCACCCCGGACGCACCGGTACATGGTTTCCTTTCGACAAGCAGCAGCACACCAACCAACTAAACATGCGCACCCAACCTACCGAGATTATTGGCCTCAATAGACCTCACCCAATGACAGATCAAATTACACTATGTCTAATCCTCATGCCCGCTCGAGTCTAGGGATTAAGAGATAGAATACCAAGAATGATTTATCTATTAAATAAGTACAAGACAAATCATTCCTAATGGTCAAGTTCAATACGCCCCGGGCATATCTATTTGATTCAATTAGTTTAGACAAACCAATTATTTGAATCATATAATAACCTAAACTGATAGTTTGTCCAAAGCTGTCTCGTCTTTCAACCAATGAAGAGATCTACTGTGTCACACAAGACACCTCATCATCTACTTACATAATATAAATGGACATATCATGCTCAACAAAATATAACCAAAACATAAATCGATATATTAACTGGGAAATTGTACAATACAAGCATAGCTTATGTATTCTACTCCAACAATCTCCCACTAATACTTAAGCTGTGCTTTAAGTATACATCTACATACAACTCCTATACAGGGTTTAGTATAATAAACATAACGAGCTCATCTCGGGAGCACCATCACCTCGGACGCACCGGTACATGGTTTCTTTCCGACAAGCGGCAGCACACCAACCAACTAAACACGTGCACCCAACTTACCGAGATTATTAGCCTCAATAGACCTCACCCAATGGCAGATCAAAGTACACTATGTCTAATCCTCATGCCCGCTCGAGTCTATGGATTAAGAGATTGAATACCAAGAATGATTTATCTATTAAATCAGTACAAGACAAATCATTCCTAATGGTCAAGTTCAATACGCCCCGAGCATATCTATATGATTCAATTAGTTTAGACAAAACAATTATCCGAATCACATAATAACCTAAACCGACAGTTTGTCCAAAGCTGTATCGGTTACAAACCTCATTTATATATTATGTCTTTTAACCAATGATGAGATCTACTGTGTCACACAAGACACCTCATCATCTACTTACATAATATAATGGACATATCATGTACAACTGGGAAAATATACAATACAAGCATAGCTTGTGTATTCTACTCCAACAATATCTAATCCTCATTCCCATCCCAGTCTAGGAATTAAGAGAAAGAATACAAGGCTCGAATTAACTACGAAGATCAGTACAAGTTAATTCGATCCAACTCAGGTTCTGCTCAATATGCCTCGGGCACATCCGTATGATTCAATTACTCTAGTGTTGGTGTATGTGCCCTTGTAAGGGCTATATAGATATTTGTCATTTTCATTGATGTTATAATCAGATGAGTTAATTTCATGATAGTAATATTCTTGTGCACATTTAATTTCATGAAATCTATCCGCCAAAAGCATGGACTGATTAGATCATGAGTGATTCTTTTGAGTAGTACTCGTACAAGGATCCTTGGACCAGAAATCACTACATAGTCTTAGGTGAATTGTAGTGTGCTTTGACATATGCCTAACGGGGCCGTAACAGGTTGCCAAGTACAGGTATGATTGTGTACACTATGAGACACGCTAAGGTATGTAGGTGAAGGGATGAGACTACAAGTCTCTCTTAAGTGAGAGATGATATCTTGGCCACTTGATAGTGAACTGAGAAGTGCATGGTCGTGCCCAAGGAATGATACGTGTTATCATTTGCTTGATGAATTCAGTGTCACTAAGAGATCAAGTAAATGTTTAGCTATATAAGGATGATGGTTCCATGCCATATGCTAAACGGATATCAATGTAGAGACCACTAATTTTGCTCGGAAAGGTTGTGTTGAATCACCATTCGACCCTCCCTTCTGAATTGGGTAGTCATTATGTCTTGCTAGAGACCACTAATGACTTATAGATTAATCAATGAGATTGAGTTATCCATTACAAATTTAGAATAGGCCTACAAGATCGCACATAAGAAAGTTTGATGATGCAGAATAAGTGTTCTTGCTTACAATAAGTATAATTGTTATACTTAAATAAATAAGATTTAATTAAATGGTTTAATTAAATATTATTGAAAAGTTATGTGGTATTGATTAATAGTTAATTAATAACCAGGGAACAATTGGGATATGCTGATAAATCAAGTGACTTCATTGCAATTGAGATTCTTGACCCATTAGCCTGATCCATGGGTCATGGGTTGATCCGTGGGTTTAGTGTATAACCCAAATCATTAAAGCATTATTTAATACTGATTTGGAATCAGTAAAATAATATTTCGTAATAATACTGATTTAGAATATAATTAAATCAGTAATGTAATAATTGATTGATTACAATACTGATTTTGGAAACTTTGATTCTATAAATATCCTAGGGATATTATTGTAGAGAGAGAGGATTTCAATAAGAGAAATCAAAACAAGCAAATTATACACAAAATCCCAATTCTCTCTGTAGGCAGAAAATGGCTAGCACCGAATCTGCAAAGGCTTTCGTGCTTGAAAGTAGAGAATCCTTCAAGAAAGGATTTTGGTAGTGACAAACGTAACCGGAGCAGAAGGTTTGAACCAACATCAAACAAGGATCCAGACGCGGCAATCGATTACGCTACAAGGGTAAGCTTTAGAAACCTTAAACGTAGGATCAATTAAAACACTAAAATTGGAATTGGCTTGAATCCGCTGCGTAAATTTTTTAAAATCATGCCTCCGATCCCAACAGTGGTATCAGAGCTAGGCTCATATTAAATTTAGTGTTAGAATTAAAATTGGATTTTAATTAAAATTTGTTTTAATAAGATTTTTGGAAAAATCATGATTCTGGGAAAATAATTAAAAATTCAATTTTTGAAATTTTTAAAGAAACTGCCGAAATAGCCACCGACCTGACGGAATCCTCACCGGAAAAACGAGAGTCGTCGGATCTTCATGTTTTGGCCTAAAAAAAGTTTTGGGTTTTTGTTCCTTACTTTCCCGAAAATTGTTTCCATTAGGTTGGGGTTCCAAATCTGGTTTCAAATTGGATTTTAATTTGCTTTGTTTTGAAAAACTTGTCACTGGAAAAACTGGGTTTCTTTTGTTTTCAAAACTATAATTCTGGGCAGTTGTGATGTTGTTTTATTTTCTGGGTTTTGTGCTAATTGTTTGGCCGGAATTTCAAAACTATAAATGGGACTAAATGTATGGTTGTTTCTGGTTTTAATGTCGTGCCGGAGAAACGACTTCACCGGGAAATGGTTTTGTTGGTTGTTCTAGTTTTGATTTTTGAAAAGCTATTTCGATCAGAACAATCCGATCGACTTCGTTTCTTCTCGGCGATCGACAACCTCGAATGGGACGAAGGGGAGTCGAGCCAAGACCGGAATCGTTCTGGTTAAGCTTGGATATCACCCGGACGTTCGTGTCACCGCAATGGTTGTGGTGGCATCTCCAATCGGTGAAGAACACAGCGTCTCGATCATAGAAGATGATTGTTTATGTCGTTCTTGGTCGATTCTTTGTTATCAGTTGAAGAAGGATTCGATCGGGAGGCTGGGAGTCGAGAGAGATGGCCGGAGAAGATAACTGGCATTTGACGCCGGCAAGTCGAGGATGACAACGAAAATTTTAAGGCTGGTGGCAGCTGGGGGCAGAAACCCTAAATCGGTGAATTTATCGATTTACCCCCGCCGCAGCCTCTAATTACCAAAATGAAATGCTGAGTTTTAAAATGGTTTTAAAATTACAGAATGGCCCCAAGACTTTGAGTCCTCCTCAAAACTCTAGCCCAGAATTTTATTTAAATTACCAAACTGTCCTATAATTTAAAGAAAATATTATTTTCTGATTTTGGTAAGATTTTAAGATTTTAATTTTGGAATAAAATCAAATCTTATCAGATTTTAGTTTTAAAATGTTAAAATTGGATTTTAAGATTTTAAAATTATCTTAAATCAATTATCTTAATAAGATTAGGATAATTAGATAATAAATAGAATAATTAATTTGATTAATTTTATTCTTTTAATTCTGCTTTCAAATATGGTATGATTTATTTAAATAGTTTAAATATTTGCATACATATTTTTTATGTTCATGCATCATTTTTCATAAATGATTGAACGAGAAAATGAAAGATTGATTAAAATTAATTATGACACAATCAATTTTAATAGTATAGAATATTTTGGAAATATTCAATTACACAATCGTTTACAGTGATTGACTTAATTAAAATAGGTTTGTATGAAGCACTTACATTTTATGTGTTTTTCATGCATGAATTGGGCTTTATTTATTTTGGATTAATTTGGGCCCTGTGAGCCATTGAAATTGGGCCTGCGAGCCTATTCAAAATTTATTGTAATAGAATAGATTAGAAATTAGGCCCAAGAAATTCCAACAAGCCAAGACAGAGTCATGGAGTTGGAGCCCAATAATGGAGGCCCAAATGAAGACAAGGTTTTAAAAGCCTTGTAATAGACCAGAGCCCAATTTATTGCATTCTTCACTTTATATTTTATATTTTGCGAATGATGAAAAATGAAATGCATATTAAGCCACTCAACCTAAATCCCTAAAAACCTAAGTTATAAATTGCTTTGATACTTAGGGGCTCGCCAGAGCGTCGAACGTCTGTGGACTTGGAGAGCCCAAGGGCCTTAGGTTTTCTTCTTGAGGCGGGTTGTCACATAATAGGTGTCCAACTTTACTCACTACCACTATGTGGAAAAACTATTTGGGTATCTATTGATGTGATGCTTCAACGGATGGTTTGACTTAGGGAAATCGGTCATAGTTTGACCCGATAAGTTAACTAGGATTGGTTTTGCAATGACAGGATGGTGTCAAACACTTGAAATGTTCATCCTATCACTGAAAAGTTGCTTGGGATGCAATTAGAAAGCGTTAAGTAGCATGAGATGTGATTTGAACATTGCCTACCAAAAGGGCCAAATCCCTACGATACTTGCCAAAGCAAGACTGGGGTTTGGTTCTTTGTGGATTTTTGGCCCACAATCTAGCACCAACACAAAATTGTTTGGGATTTCAATTTTGTCTATTGTGGAAAATGTTTTAAAAACTCATCCTAATATTTTGCATTTATTCTTTGTAGAAATGGCATCATCTAGCACTAATTTTGTCTCAAACTTCACTCTAAGAAGTATATTGGATAAAGACAAATTGGTTGGACCAAACTTCTTAGACTGGGAAAGAAACTTGAGAATTGTTCTCAAACAAGAAAGGAAGCTACATGTCTTAGAGACTGCTTTACATGAACGACCACAAATTGCCACGACCATTATTCAGCGAGCATGGGATAAGCTGAAAACCGATTTCAATGATGTGACGTGCTTGATGCTCGCGTCTATGACAGGCGAGTTTCAAAAGCAGTTCATGAATTCGAAAGCGTTCTGGATTTATGAGTCACTGACGGAAATGTTTCGTGAACAAGCCCATATGTTTGTTATTGAAATAAATTTTTCTATGTCCACCTCATGGGTATTAGATACCGAATATGTGGCTCATATTTGTACTAATGTGCAAGGACTCAGAAATAGAAGGATGGCAAGGAAATGTGAAGTTGATTCCGAGTGGGAACGGGGCAAGGGTTGCTGCTGTTGAAGTGGGAGATTACACTTTATCTTTACCTTCCGGTTTAAACATTGAACTTGAGAATTGTTATTATGTACCTGCTTTGAGCAGGAATATTATTTCAATTTCTTGTTTGGATATTAAAAGATTTCATTTTATTATTGGTAATAATTTGTTATCTTTATATCGAAATGATGGTTTATACGGAGTTGCAAATTTGTGCAACGGCCTATATGTCTTGGATTTGAGCCAAGAAAGACCGGTCTATAACATTGAAAATAAGGCTAAATCAATTAAATTTGATATGAGTCCAACTTATCTTTGGCACTGTCGTTTAGGCCATGCAAAGGAGAAACAAGTTTAAAGACTTCACAAGGATGGAGTGCTATGGTTATTTGATTTCGAATCATATGACACGTGTGAACCTTGTTTGCAAGAAAAAATGAGAAAGAGTCATTTCTACAAGAAAGGCGAAAAAACTAGTGAGCTATTGGCCTTAATACACAAGGATGTATGTGGACCAATGAGTACACAAGCCAGAGGTGGATTCGTATACTTCGTTACTTTTATCTATGACGATAGTTGATATAGCTAGGTCTACTTAATAAGGCATAAAAGTGAAACTTTTAAAAGGTTCAAAGAGTTTAAAAGCGAAGTAGATAATCAGTTGGATAGACGGATTAAGGCTATTCGCTCCGCACGGGGGGGGGGGGGGGTGAATACCTTAGTGATGAGTTTGATGGCTATCTAAAACAGTGTGGAATTGTTTCACAGCTGACTCCACTGGGAACACCTCAATGGAATGGTGTATCCGAAAGGAGAAATCGGACCTATTAGATATGGTTCGATCAATAATGGGTTAAGTGACTCTTCCTACATCCTTTTGGGGTTATGCTCTCCTTTCTGTTGCCTACTTATTGAACCATATTGCATCTAAGGTAGTAGATATGACTCCATATGATATATGGATGGGCGAAAAGCCCTATATGTCCTATCTGCGAGTTTGGGGTTGTCAAGGTCATGTAAAGCGTTTACAAAGTAATAAGCTTGAACCCAAAACTGACAAATACCTGTTTGTGGGGTATCCTAAGGAAACCAAAGGATATCAATTTTACCTCCCAACTGAGAACAAAGTGTATGTTGCTCCAGGAGCTACATTCTAAGAGAAAGACTTTCTGTACAAGAAAGACAGTGGGAGTAGAATAGAACTCGAAGAGCTTCGAGACCCACAAGAGAATGTAGAACCATCTACAGAAACTCAGATGGAAGTTAGCATGAAAACTCATGAAGATGAGCAACCTGAGCCAACAACACAAGAACCTAGAAGATCTGGTAGATCTCATCACCAACCCGAGAGATACAGATTTCTCGTTACTGACGATCAATATTTGATCTTGGTGGACTCTGATGAGCCCACGACCTACAGACAGGTTTTAGAAAGTCCATATTCAGATAAATGGATATAAGCCATGGAATCGGAAATGTAATCCTTGAGGGATAATAAAGTGTGGACTTTGATTGACCCTCCTGTTTAGGCAAAGGTTATCGATTGCAAGTGGATTATCAAGTTAAAACCTGGCGGGATCTTTAAGGCATAACTAGTGGCTAAAGATTTTAGACTGACTCATGGTATTGACTATGATGAAACCTTCTCACCTGTCGTAATACTCAAGTCCATTCGGACTATGCTTGCCATAGCTGCATATTATGACTATGAGATATGGCAGATGGATGTTAAGACGGCTTTCCTGAATGGAAACCTACTCGAGGATGTTTACATGAAACTACCTGAGGGATACATCGATCAAGAGCATCCTAATAGAGTATGCAAGCTTCAGAGGTCCATCTACGAACTTAAGCAAGCATCTTGAAGTTGGAATCTTCATTTTGACGAGGCAGTAAAAGGTTACGGCTTCATAAAGAATGAAGATGAGCCTTGTGTTTACAAGAAGGATAGTGAGAGCAAGAATGTATTTTTTGTCCTATATGTGGACGACATCCTACTCATAAGAAATAACATTCCTATGATGAAAGACATCAAACAATGGTTGGGGAGTGCATTTTCTATGAAAGACTTAGGAGAAGCCGAAATGATACTAGGTATAAAGATCAATAGAGATAGATCTAAAAGGCTTCGAGGACTAAGTCGAGAAAGGTACATGGACAAGATATTGAAAAGATTCAATATGTCTAACTCTAAGAATGGTATGGTATCATTCAAACATAGCCTCCTCTTAAAGAAGAACCAATGTCCTTATACTAAAGAGGAGAAGGATGCGATGAGTAGAGCTCCATGTGCTTCGGCAATAGGATCTATCATGTATGCCATGTTATGTACCCACCCGGATGTCGTACATGCACTAAGCATGACTAGCAGATACCAATAAGATCCAAGAATGACTCATTGAACTGCAGTCAAAGCAATCCTAAAGTACTTGCAAAGAACTAAATGATTGATGCTAGTGTATGGAGGATAAGAATATATCATTGTACAAGGCTACACCATACTGCTTTTCAGACAGATTAAGATGATATGAAATCACAATCAGGCTACGTGTTTAACCTGAATAGTGATGCAGTGAGTTAGAAAAAATCAAAGCAAGATAGAATGGCCGACTATACTGTAACATCCCTGCCAAGCAGGTAAATTTGCCTGTGGAAATTAGGCGATTTAAATTTTTAAATGAAGGAAGTAAACTAAATTATAAATAAAATTATTGGGTTAAACCTTAAATTAAAAGAAATAATCTAGATCTTAAATAGATAAATGTAAATAATTGGTTAAATGAGGGATTAACTAATATATGGGTCTAGTTGAAGAAACTTAAGATTTTTAGGATGAAACTAAAGGAGCTTAATAATTCTAGGGATTGAAGTGTGATTTTTCTAAACTAAACCCTAACTTTTCCCCAGCAGCCCTTTTTTCTTTTCTTTTCTTCTTCTTTCCCTTTTCTTTTCTTTTCTCCTTCTCCCCACCAGTACTCCCTCCTCCGCCGGGTTCAGTTTGGCCGGCCACATTTCCGGCCAATCATCCCTCATCTCAGTCGGCCTAATATACTAAATCAATCCCCACAGTCTAGAGAACAAAACCCAGCCCTCAAAACCCCTTCTCTCCTTGGTTTTCTCTCTCCCAGTCAAGCCCCGCCGCCGCCTTCCCCGCCGCGATTCAGCCTCCTCCGGCGTCGTTTGGGTCGCACAGCACCACGAAAAGAAACCCCATCTTGCAAGGAACAAAACCCACCAAGATTACTTGCAATTTGACCGCCGGAAAAACCATGCCGCCACCGGACCGCCGCTGCCGCCGCCGTCCCTCTTTCCTCCATTCGCCATCCAGAACCTTCTCCCTTAGGTTCCGGCTTTGTTCCAGCAACTTTTGTGGGTAAACCCTTAATTGTTATTTATTTTAAGTTTAAGAAGCTTATTTGGAGATTAATCTTGTTCATGCATAGGGTTCTATGGTTAATTGAGAAGTTTGTTACTTTATAATTACTTTCTAGTTAAAAGGGGAAGAATATGTGGCTAATCTAAATGGGTAACCTTTCATTTGGAAACAAGATATAAACGATTTAAGCTAAAGAATTGAAGTCTAGGGAAAGAAGGGTGGGATTATTATTGCACTTGTTTTAGTTCAAGGTGATGTTAAAAGAATATGAGAATCTATCCAAGACAAGGTCTCTTAGATGGAGATCACTTTCCTCTAACTCTTGTATTGATCTAGAACATGAATAGGAATAGAATAAGATAGAATAGGGTTCATATAGAGTCAATAGGACTTGCATATATTTTTATATAATATTTTGAGTGATGAGTTGAGAGGCATTCTTTTGTTGAATGTTTATTAGACTCTTTGGTGAATTGGAGAACGATGGAGTTCGTTTCTCGGGATTGGATTTATATTAGCTAAGCAGTTAATCAGGTGAGTGTCTCCCCCTTAGTTGTGCTTGTTGTTCTGACTAGGAGTACACCGGTATGTTCTATGGACATACAGGCGTAACCTAGGAAGGACCTGGATTACATTCAAAGTTTTTCGTATGCTTGTGTTTGGTTTATATTCTGTATAGAATATTATGGCCTTGTCGGCACATAGGTTTCAGTTATGTATATTACGTTGTGTTGTTGGTTGATTCTGTGGCTGTTTTTGAATGATTCTGTGCTGTTTGGGTATTTGGTTTTGTTGTGGTTACAGTCGTTATGCTGCTGAAATTTCTGTAGAGTCTATGACACGACCGTATAATTATTTGTACTAATTGTTGTATGATTTATTTAAGAGTCATGGTTGTGTTTGCATCTTTTGGGGGCCCCGCCCTTTCCATGCCGGCCTACTAGGTAGGGGCAGGATTGAGGCCTAGTACATAGGACAGGTATGGCCCGGGGTACCTTTGGTGGCTCGGCGGATATTGGTGGCTCGGTTGATAACGGGTGGGATGCCCGTTTCCGTTGGTTGGTACAGATCCAGGTTTGTTGGTTATTTTGTATGCGCATTATGTGGTTATTTGTTATAACATTGGCATGCTAATTGAGTTACGTTTTGAATACATGATTTACGTTGTTTGCTTTCCTGCTGTTTGTTGTTTTTCTTTTTGTTTTGTTGGGTCCAGGAGGCGACCCTCACTAGGTATGCGTTTTCGCATACTTATGTTTATTTTATCTTTGAATGTGATCCAGGTAGGAGATTACCGGATACAAGCCTAGGAGAAGCTTGGGAGTGGTTGGGAGGTCATAAGCTTTGAAAATAATTAAATGTAATAGCTTGTTAATTGTAATTTTGTAGGTTGTAATTAGTTTAAATTAGCTTCATCATGCTTTGTTACGAGTTTAGGAAATCAGGTGCTTTCGGGGGCCTGACATATACAATAGAATCTGAGTACTTTGCTCCATGAGATGTTGCAATGGGAGTGTCTGGTTGAGGGAAGGTTGTGTCTAACATCGGAGTGATACCGAGTATCCAAGTTTCGATAGACCTCTTCTGTGACAACAACGGGGCCACCACACAAGCTAAGGTGCCTTGGTCACACCAAGAAGACCAAACACATACTCAGACGTTATCACATCATTCGAGAGATCGTCGATCGATGAGATGTGAAAGTATACAAAATAGGGTCAGATGAAAATATAGCAGATCTTCTCACAAAAGCTCTACCAAAGTCAAAGTTTGAGAGACATGTAATAGAGCTTGGTCTTAAGATGTTTGGAACATAGCCCTTCAATGGGAAAATGGGAAATTGTTGGTGTATGTGTCCTTTTAAGGGCTATATAGATATTTGTCATTTTGATTGATGTTATAATCAGATGAGTTAATTTCATGATAGTAATATTCTTCTGTATATTTAATTTCATAAAATCGATCCGCCAAAAGAAACACTCCATGGACTGATTAGATCATGAGTGATTCATTTGAGTAGTACTCTACAATGATCCTTAGACCAGAAATCACTACATAGTCTTAGGTGAATTGTAGTGTGCTTTGACATACGCTTAACGGGGCCGTAATAGGTTGCCAAGTACGGGTATGATTGGGTACACTATGAGATATGCTAAGGTATGTAGGTGAAGTGATGAGACTAAAAGTCTCTCTTAAGTGAGAGATGATATCTTGGCCACTTGATAGTGAATAGAGAAGTGCAGGGTCGTGCCCAAGGAATGATAAGTGTTATCATTTGCTTGATGAATTCAGTGCCACTAAGAGATCAAGTAAACATTTAGCTATATAAGGATGATGGTTCTATACCTTATGCAAAACGGATATCAATGTAGAGTATCGTATGTAGTTTACTCGTTAAAGGTTGTGTTGAATCACCATTCGACCCTCCATTCTAAATTGGGTAGTAATTATATCTTGCTAAAGACCACTAATGACTTATGGATTAATTAATGAGATTGAGTTATCCATTACCAATTTAGAATAGGCCTACAGGATTGCATATAAGAAAGTTCGATGATGCAGAATAAGTGTTCTTGCCTACAATAAATATAATTGTTATACTTAAATAAATAAGATTTAATTAAATGATTTAATTAAATATTATTGAAAAGTTATGTGGTATTGTTTAATAGTTAATTAATTAGATGGGAACAATTGGGATGGGCTGATCAATCAAGTGACTTAATTACAATTGAGATTCTTGACCCACCAGCCTGATCCATGGGTCATGGGTTGATCCGTGGGCTTGGTGTATAACCCAAATTATTAAAGCATTATTTAATACTGATTTGGAATTAGTAAATATTATTTAATACTGATTTAGAATTAGTAAAATAATATTTGGTAATAATACTGATTTGGAATCTGATTAAATCAGTAATGTAATAATTGATTGATTACAACACTGATTTTGGAAACTTGGATTCTACAAATATCCTAGGGATATTATTGTAGAGAGAGAGGATTTCAATCAGAAAAATCAGAACAAGCAAATTATACACAAAATCCCAATTCTCTCTGTAGGCAGAAAATGGCTAGCACCGAATCTGCAAAGGCTTTCGTGCTTGAAAGTAGAGAATCCTTCAAGAAAGGATTTTGGTCGTGACAAACGTAACCGGAGCAGAAGGATTGGACCAACATCAAACAAGGATCCAGATGCGACAATCGATTACGTTACGAGGGTAAGTTTTAGAAGCTTTAAACGTAGGATCTATTAAAACACTAAAATTAGAATTGGCATGAATCCGCTCATAAATTTTTGAAAATACTCAAACCCACCTTGTGCTTGGACCGAAATTGGTCCACACATGTCAGAGTGAATGAATTCTAATACTTCTTTGGCTCTATAACCTTTCGCTTTAATAGGTTTCTTGGTCATCTTACATTCCAAGCAAGACTCGCAGGTTGAATAGCTGTCAATCTCTAATGAATTTGAAGGTCCATCATTGACTAACCTCTGAATCCTACTAAGGTTTATATGACCTAACCTGAGGCCAAAGATAGGTTTGATTCATCTTATAAGGTTCTTTTCTCTTATTTAGGTTAGAAGATGGGCCATTTAGTTCTGTGTTTTGCACAAAAGGGGAATTTGATTTAACCAAAAAAAAAAAATTGTCTACTAATGAACCAGAAACAAGTTTGCCATCTTTTCTAACAACAACAGATTTATCAGAAAAAATAAACTAGTAACCATTCATTAAGAGTTTAGAAACCGAAATAAGGTTCTTTCTAAATCTCAGTACAGAAAGACATTTGACTAAATCTAAACTACTATTTTCAAAAATCTAATATTTACTACTCCCACTGCTTCTACTGACACTCCTGTAGTGTCACCCAAGTAGACTTCAAGCTCGCCTTCTCTAAGCTTCTGGGTTACTTTGAACTCCTGCAAAGAATTATAAACGTGGTCAATGGCGCTTGAATCCACACATCAAGTATCTGTGGGAATCACCACAAAACACGTTTAGTAATTAAGGAAGAAACTATCGCACCTTTGAGCTTTGGACAATCCGATTTTCAATGTCCCGTCTTATCGCAATCGAAGCATTTGCCTTTTGGTTTCTTCTTCTTTGTGATGTCTAGCTTAGATGCATGATTCTTGGCTTTCTTCTTCTTCTTCTTCTTCTTCTTCTTCTTCTTCTTCTTCTTCTTCTTATTCTTACTCTTAGGCACAAAAGATGACCTCGAAGCCTTCACTGTGACCAAAGCTTGTTTCTTCTCTTAGAAGATGCCTTCGGCTGACACCAATGCTGTTAGGAGCTCGGGAAGAGTATACACTCTATGTTTTATATTGTAGTTCACCCAAAACTGCTCGAAACTAAAAGGTAAGCTCTGGAGGATGATATCGATCTGACTCTCTTGATCAATTTTACCTTCCAACACTTCTATTTCATTGATGTTACTGATTATGTGAAGCACATAATCTTTCACCGATGAGCCTTCAGCCCTTCTAGTATTCATTATCTTTCTCATGGCTGATTGCCTCGCTGTCCTGCCTTGATGACCAAACATCTCTCTCAGGTGAGCCATCATGATAAAAGCAGAGACCATGAGATGAAGTTGATGTTGCAGAGCATTCGACACAGAGGCCAGAATGTAACACCGCGCCATCTCATCCGTTTTTTTCCACCTCGCGTAGGCATCTCTTTCCTCTTAAGGAGAATCATCAGTAGGCACATCTGAACAAACTTTGGTGAGCACAAACTTATACTGCTCAGCCGTCAGGATAATGTCCAAATTGCGACTCGAATCGACATAATTCAGACCGGTTAGTTTGTTGTCTTTAATAACGTAGCTAACAGATTAAATACCATATCGAATACTGTAGATAAATAAACAGACAATGTTTCAGTACAAGAATTTTGAAAAATAAAATTCTAAAATTATTGACATCCTTCAAAAAATAATTAAATACACCAACATTTCATTCACCGTGATTTTCGCAAGTCACGATAGTGTGGGCGTTTAGGCTAACCCACATTCGTTTGAGAAAAACTAGGTTCATTAACTACACTATCTGACCAAATGATTTATTGATCAATGTAGCTAATAGTCAGTGTTTTCAGCCGTACAAATAAGTAGTGTAACCTCGATGGGAGGAATACTACAAACTGTACACTAAGTGTGTGCCATTACGTGACTTCTGAGTTAGTTACCTTAGGATAGTGTCTCTCAGATGGAGAGGGTATTGCATTTCTCCAATTCCAGCTTACTCTATCTATCTTACTTATAAATTCATAAGCTAGTGATCTTATGGTTGAACTTGCTGGAGTTGAATACATAAGTTATGCTTGTATTGAACATTTTCCCAGTAATATATCAATTTATGTTTTGGTTATATTTTGTTGTGCATGATATGTCCATTTATATTAAATAAGTAGATGATGAGGTGTCTTGTGTGACACAGTAGATCTCATCATTGGTTGAAAGACATAATAAATAAATAAGGTTCATAACCGAGACAGCTTTGGACAAACTGTCGGTTTAGGTTATTATATGATTCAGATAATTGGTTTGTCTAAACTAATTGAATCATATAGATATGCCTGGGGCATATTGAACTTGACCATTAGGAATGATTTGTCTTGTACTAATTTAATAGAAAAATCGTTCTTGGTATTTTATCTCTTAATCCCTAGACTCGAGCGGGCATGAGGATTAGACATAGTGTACTTTGATCTACCAATGGGTGAGGTCTACTGAGGCCAATAATCTCGGTAGGTTGGGTGCGCTTGTTTAGTTGCTTCGTGTGCTGCTGCTTGTCGAAAGGAAACCATGTACCGGTGCGTCCAGGGTGATGGTGCTCCCGAGATGAGCTCGTTATGTTTATTATACTAAACCCAGCTGGTGGACTTATGTCCAGTATAGTAAAAAGGTCGAGTGGTACTAATCTCAGAAAATAAAGAAGTTGATTAATTAATTTATCAATAAATTAATAAATTAATGAGCACTATATCTTTGATGTGGGGAGATTATGAATATAATTTAATTAAGTTGTTCCGGAAGCAATTCTGGTGTAGGATGGTAGTGCCATAATTAATATGTTAGTGGTACGATTAATTATGTATTGGGTTGTTGACAAAGGTAGATTTAATTAATTAAGTAATTAATTAATCCTTGTGTCAGTTGGTTGTGAATCATATCAGGAACTGGTTTGGGATAAGTGAATCCTTGTATCAGTTGGTTGTGAATCATACTATGAACTGGTTTGGGATAAGTGGATCCCTGTACCGGTTGGATGTGTATCAGTCCAGGAACAGGATTGAAGGAAACAGAATCCCAGTAGGAAGGCCAATCCTAAACCAACTTTGGGTCAAGGGATTAGCTATTCCACAACATACAATGCATAAGTTTTCAAGACAAGAAAACTAGAGAGATAAAATCCTAGAGAGAGAAATAAATTTCTCCCTCAAAGTCAGATTTTACAAAGAAAGGTGCTGCTGGTTTTTCCCCTGTGTTGGCCAAAATTTTGGCCTATTCAAACCAGTAGCGCGTGTAACTTTCTTACTATTCGGGCGGTGTGTTTGTAGTACGTGCCAGGTGCAGCGGTGCTGGAATTTTCTGGCATGTGGATTGTGGTGATTAGCTTATCAAATTTGTTTCTAGATCGTTGCCCACACGATGTGAAATCAAAGTCTTGAGGCATAGGAGAGAATCACTTGAGTGCATGCTTCAAAGGTATTTTCTAAAGTTCCGCTTTTAATGAGAAATTTTTGTTGCGTGGTCAATCGAATAAGTGCAAACCCAGATCCAGCACAATGTTATTTCAAAAGGGTTGGAATAGCAATTACGCTAGCGTCTAGGCCTGGCCAGAGATTCTGGTTCTGGAATGTATAGCACGAAAGTGAGTTTCTGGCTAGGCTCGGGCAGATAATCTTTCAATTGGTATCAGAGCCTGGTTTTGGGTTTTGTGCTTGTTTGATTTATTACATGGTTTTATTTACAGGTGGTTAAGAAATCCCAACTATTATGGTTACGTTTGTACAGGTTTTAATTAAACTCTGGATATGTCTAGATTTGATTTTATTATCAATGTTTGTAATAGTATAACCACGTGCCGGAAGCCGCGTAGGATTAGATCAAATATGTAGTAGGATTTTTTCTATGTAATTTTGATTATTTAATTTTCCTAGAAAGCCTTGTAGTAGGAGAATTAATTTTTGTAATCGAAGGCGTTATTGTGGGCAACTTGAATTCGTGGGTTTTGGGTTATTGTTAATTCGTAGAAACCCAGGAAAATCCAGAACGAATTGTAAGAAGACCAAATAGCGTGGGAAAAAACGAAGGAGGGATTGGCGGCAGGAGGCAGCCCCGACGATGACCCACAGACAGGGGCCACCGCCGGCAACCGCCAGCGACAGCGGCGCTGCCGCACGTCGCAGCAGGCAGCTGCGCCAGAGAGCGGCAGCAGCAGGCGGCTGCAGCTCGCCCTTTGGGCGTGCTGCGCATGTACGGGATAAAAGATCAAGGCAGAAGATGGAAGCGATTAAAACCATAATAGTCGGGAAATTTATTTTTCGTATTTATTTCACGTATTTATTATTTTAATTTTATGCTTTATTTTTATGCGGTATTTTAGATGAATGATTTTAAAGCATGTTGGTTTTATGGTTGCATATAACTTAGGGTTAGTTAATTGCATGTTAAAACCTAAAAAACCCTCAATTTGGAAATCTAAGTGGAGCGGGTTGGTTTAATATCCCTATGGCCACCATTATGGGTTCATATGCGATGTAGGTGGACTTGCGCTTTGGCAATAGGGCCTTCCTCCATTCATATGAGTCCAATCCTGAGATCGTTAGATTATGAATTTCTAAATAAGTTGACTATAGGAATTTTAAGTAGGAGTAATGCGATACCCTCTCCATCTGAGGCGCACTATCATGAGGTAACAAACTCAGAAGTCACGTAATGGCATACATTTAGTGTACGATATGCAGTATTCCTCCTTCGAGGTTACGCTGCTTATTTGTAAAGCTGAAAGCATCGACTATTAGCTACATTGATCAATAGCTCGTTTGGTCAGATAGTGTTGTTAATGAACTTGGTTCTTCTCAAATGAATGCGGGTTAGCGTAAACATCCACACTGTGTGGCTTGTGAGAATCCCGGTGAATGAGATGTTGGTGGATTATAATTATTGTTTTGAGGGAAGTCAATAATTATTAGAATTTCATGTTTTTGAAATTCTAGGTTAATAACTTAAACATTGTCTGTTTATTTATTTTACAGTTTTATCGATATGGCATTCAACCCCTTAGCTGCTATTTTGAAGAACAACAAGTTAACTGGACCTAATTATGTCGATTGAAGTTGTAACTTGGACATTGTCCTTATGGCTACGAGCGCTCCTGTCAGAGATCATGTCATTGACGTGATTAGTAACATCAACAAGGTTGAGGTAGTGGGAGGCGAAATCGTTGGTAAAACCAAAGTCGATATTGTCCTCCGGAGCTTACCTCAAAGCTATGAGTAGATTTGGTTCAACTACAACAAAAGTAAGATGTTGTGTACTTCATTCGAGCTCTTGGTAGAGTTGGTGGTGGATAAAATCTTCTTCAAGAGAAGAAGCGAGCTTTAGTCACAGGCAAAGCTTCAGAATCTTCTTCTGAGCCTGATGCTAGAAAGAAGAAGAGAAAGCTTGAGGGAATAGCTCAAAAGGAGCAGATTGCGCCTAAGCCAGATATTGAAAGAAGAAGTCGAAAGACAAGTGCTTCAAGTGCAATAAGACGGGACATTGGAAATTGGATTGTCCAAAGCGTATAGGTACGATAGTTTCTGCCTTAATTACTGAGACATGTTTAGCGGCGATTCCCACAGATACTTGGTGTGTGGATTCAGGTGCCACTGACCATGTTTGTAATTCTTTGCAAGGGTTCCAAGTGACCCGGAAGCTTAAAGAAGGCGATCTAGACATCTACATGGGCGACACTACAAGAGAGTGTCAGTAGAAGCAGTGGGAGCTATTACTTTTAATTTCGAAATTTCTAGTTTAGAGTTAGTTAATTGTCTTTACGTTTCGAGTTTTAGAAAGAACCTTATTTCGGTTGCTAAACTCTTAAAAAATGGTTATAAGTTTATTTTTTCGGATGATTGTGTATTTATTAGAAAAAATGGAAAACTTATTTGTTTTGGTTCATTGGCTGACAATTTATTTGTGGTTAACTCTAATTCTCCTGTTGCGCAAAACATAGAAACAGATAGCTCTTTATCTAACATTAATAAAAGGAAGAAACCTTCTGAAATGAATCAAACCTATCTTTGGCATCTCAGGCTAGGTCATATAAACCTTAGTAGGATTCAGAGGTTGGTCAATGATGGACCTTTAGGTTCATTAGAGATTGACAGTTATGCAACCTGCGAATCTTGTTTGGAAGGTAAAATGACCAAGAGACCTTTTAAGGCAAAAGGTTATAGAGCTAAGGAAGTATTAGAGTTGATTCATTCTGACTTGTGTGGACCAATGACGGTCCAGGCACGATGTGGGTTTGAGTATTTCGTGACGTTCATGGATGACTACTCAAGGTATGGGTACATTTACCTAATGCGTCACAAGTCCGAATATTTTGTCAAGTTCAAAGAGTTTCAGGCAGATGTGGAGAAACATCATGGTAAGAGTATCAAGACACTGCGTTTAGATCGTGGTGGGGAGTACCTATCCCATGAATTTCGAGAATACCTCAGTGAGGTCGGAATTCAGTCTCAGTTGTCTGCACCTTGCACACCATAACAGAACGGTGTAGTAGAAAGGAAGAATCGGACTCTCATGGAAATGGTTAGGTCAATGATGAACTATAGTGATTTGCCAAGTTCATTATGGGGATATGCCCTAGAAACGGCCATGTATATTCTTAATCTTGTACCATCTAAAACCGTGCCTTCAACCCCAGTAGAGTTGTGGAAAGGGCACAAGCCCAGTCTAAGACATCTCAGAATTTGGTGTTGCCCAGCACATGTGCTTAAGGCAGATACGGCTAAGTTAGATGATATAACTGAATTAATGCTGTTTGTAGGATATCCTAGGGAAACGAAAGGTAGTCTGTTTTATAGTCTTAAAGATCAGAAGGCGGTGGTTAGTACTTTTGGAAGAGGACTATGTCTTAGATCACAAGCCCAAGAGTAAGATAGTACTAGAAGAGTTTAGACGATAAACTACTAATCCTGATGCACCGGCACAAGTAGATACACTACACACTGCACATGAGATCACAGATGATGCGCCTACACAGGTTGTGCCTCGTCATAATAGAAAAGTTGTGAGACAACCCGATAGGTTCACTGGCGTGGGAGAGGCCTCAGACCTAGTCCCAGGCGCACCTAAACCTGACCCGGTTAACTACAATGAGGCTCTCTAAGATAAAGATGTAGAATTTTGGCGTAAGGCAATGATATCTGAGATGGGGTCAATGGACCACAATCAAGTCTGGGAGCTTGTGGACCTACCTGATGGGTTCAAGCCCATTAGATACAAGTGGGTCTGCAAACGTAAAAGAGAACCTAACGGGAAGGTGAAAACCTTTAAAGCTAGGCTGGTGGCGAAGGGGTATACTGAGAAAGAGGGAATCGATTATGAGAAAACCTTCTGACCGGTAGCCATGCTTATGTCGATCCAGATTCTCTTGGCCATAGTTACTCATTTAGACTAATGAGATTTGGCAGATGGATGTCAAGATAGCTTTCCTAAACGGAGGTCTTGAGGAAACCATTTTTATGCATCAACCAGAAGGATTAGTTGAAAAAGGCCAAGAGCATAAGGTTTGCAGGCTTAAGAGGTCCATTTATGGACTTAAGCAGGCATCCAGATCTTGGAACATCAACTTTGATGAGGTAATCCAGTCCTACGGATTTACTCAGTGTCCGGATGAGCAATGTGTGTACCGCAGATGTGATGGAAACTCAGTGGTGTTTCTTGTGCTTTACGTAGATGACATTCTATTGATTGGCAACAACAAGAAAGTGTTATCAGACGTAAAGGCATGGCTGTCTAAGCAGTTTGATATGAAGGACTTAGGGGAAGTGGGACATATCCTTGGGATCAAGATAATTCGAGATCGTAGGAAACGTTCATTAATGCTGTCCCAAGCTTCGTACATAGATACGATTCTGGCCCGTTTTAACATGCAGAACTCCAAGAAAGGTTTTCTACCTTTCAGACACAGAGTGCATCTATCTAAGGAACAGTTTCCCATGACTATTGAGGAGATAAAGGCCATGAAGGCAGTTCCTTATGCTTCGGCAGTAGGAAGTCTCATGTATGCCATGTTGTGTACAAGGCCTGATATATGTTATGCCTTTGGCATGGTAAGAAGATATCAGAGTAACCCCGGGAAAGCTCATTGAGAGGCATTCTCAAGTATTTGTGCAAAATGATGGACCAAGTTCTAGTCTATTAGCGCCTGAGCTGGTACCCTGAGGTTACACAGATTCAGATTTCCAAAGCGACAGGGACAAGAGCAAGTCTACCTCAGGGTATGTGTTTACTCTTGGAGGTGGAGCTATAGTTTGGCGGAGTGTCAAGCAGAAATGCATGGCGGACTCTGCCATGAAGGCTGAATACGTTGCCGCATCAGAGGCAACGAAGGAAGCAGTGTGGCTTAAGAACTTCCTAGTGAACTTAGATGTGATTCCTGGTTTGCAAAAGTCTATCACGGTATATTGTGATAACAACGGTGCAGTAGCAAACTCGAAGGAACCACTAGCCCACAAGGCGAGTAAACATATACAACCCAAGTACCACCTGATACAAGACATCGTAAAGAGGGAAAAGTGGTCGTGGCTAAGATAGCATCAGAGGATAACCTTGTGGATCCGTTCACGAAGACATTGACTTCAAAAGTCTTTGAGGCTCACGTAGAGGGCATGGAGATCAGATACTTAAGAGAGTCATGAAAGTTTTTCTAGATCTATCGCAGCATAGTGTATAGGAGTTGTATGTAGATGTATACTTAAAGCACAACTTAAGTATTAGTGGAAGATTGTTGGAGTTGAATACATAAGCTATGCTTGTATTCTATATTTTCCCAGTAATATATTGATTTATGTTTTGGTTATATTTTGTTGTGCATGATATGTCCATTTATATTATGTAAGTAGATGATGAGGTGTCTTGTGTGACACAGTAGATCTCATCATTGGTTGAAAGATATAATACATAAATGAGGTTCGTAACCGAGACAGCTTTGGACAAACTGTCGGTTTAGGTTATTATATGATTCGGATAATTGGTTTGTCTAAACTAATTGAATCATATAGATATGCCCGGGCGTATTGAACTTGACCATTAGGAATGATGTAGCTTGTACTGATTTAATAGATAAATCGTTCTTGGTCTTCTATCTCTTAATCCCTAGACTCGAGCGGGCATGAGGATTAGACATAGTGTACTTTGATATGCCAATGGGTGAGGTCTATTGAGGCCAATAATCTCATAAAGTTGGGTGCGCGTGTTTAGTTGCTCAGTGTGTTGCTGCTTGTCCAAAGGAAACCATGTACCGGTGCGTCCGGGGTGATGGTGCTCCCGAGATGAGCTCGTTATGTTTATTATACTAAACCCAGCTGGTGGACTTATGTCCGGTATAGTAAAAAGGTGGTGTGGTACTAGTCTCAGAAATTAAAGAAGTTGATTAATTAATTTATCAGTAAATTAATAAATTAATGAGCACTATATCTTTGATGTGGGGAGATTATGAATATAATTTAATTAAGTTATTCCGGAAGCAATTCTGGTGTAGGATGATAGTGCCATAATTAATCCGTTAGTGGTACGATTAATTATGTATTGGGTTGTTGACAAAGGTGGATTTAATTAATTAAGTAATTAATTAATCCTTGTGTCAGTTGGTTGTGAATCATACGAGGAACTGGTTTGGGATAAGTGAATCACTGTATCAGTTGGTTGTGAATCATACCAAGAACTGGTTTGGGATAAGTGGATCCCTATATCAGTTGGATATGTATAAGTCCAGGAACAAGATTGAAGGAAATAGAATCCCAGTAGGAAGGCCAATCATAAACCAACTTGGGGTCTCTCTTGTAACTCTATATATAGACAAGGGATTAGCTATTCCACAACATACAATTCATAAGTTTTCAAGACAAGAAAACTAGAGAGATAAAATCCTAGAGAGAGAAATAAATTTCTCCCTCAAATTTGGATTTTACAAACAAAGGTGCGGCTGGTTTTTCCCCTGTGTTGGCCAAAATTTTGCCTGTTCAAACCAGCAGTGCGTGTAACTTTCTATCTCTCTGGGCGGTGCGTTTATAGTACGTGCCAGGTGCAGCGGTGCTGAAATTTTTTGGCAGGTGGATTGTGGTGATTAGCTTATCAAATTGGTTTCTAGATCGTTGCCCACACGATGTGAAATCAAAGTCTTGAGGCATACGAGAGAATTACCTGAGTGCACACTTTAATGGTATTTTCTAAAGTTTCGCTTTTAATTAGAAATTTTTGTTGCGTGGTAAATCGAATAAGTGCAAACCCTGAGCAATGTTATTTCAAAAGGGTTGGAATAGCAATTGTGCTAGTGTCTAGGCCTGGCCAGAGATTCCAATTCTAGAATGCGTAGAAAGTGAGTTTCTGGCTAGGCCCAGGCAGATAATCTTTCAGAACTCATCCAATATGGAGGAAGACCCTAATGCCAACGCACAAGTCCACCTACATCATATATGAATTCGTAATGGAGGCTATGGGAATATTAACCAACCCGCTCCCACTTAGATTTCTAAAATGAGGGTTTTTCAGGTCTTAACATGCAATTAACTAAGCCTAAATTATATGCAAACATAAAACCAACATTCTTTAAATTATGTATCTAAAATACAGAATAAAAATTAAAGCATATAAATAAAACTGTAAATACGGGGAAAAAAATGCGTAAAATAAATTTGTCGACTATTATGGTTTTAATTTCTTCCATCTGCTGCCTCGATCTCGTGTCCTGTCACATCATTCGATGGATTGAATCTTGAAATAGGATTTTAAAAAAAATAAAAACAAAAAAATGGGTCGCAAGCACGAACACAATGGCCCGCGCGCGTAGCGTGCACGGGCCGTGTCGAGCGCAGCTGTTGGGCCGCACACAGTAGCTGGCCTGCGCGCGCAGCATTAGCTATGTGAAGCCATCCTGCTACGCATTGCCCAGCGCGCAGTGCTGCGGCACTGCGTATCGCTGCCGCTGAGAGTTGTCAGCTACCTCTGCCGGTGAATTCTTGCAGGCGTAGTTCGACAGCTTGCACCGTTTTCCGTCTCCGACTTTTACTTCATTATTTGGCATTCTTGCAATTCATTCTGGGTTTTATTGGTTTTCTACGAATTAAAAATAAACCAAAAACCCACGAATTCAAGTCATCCACTATAACATCGTCGATTACATAAAATTTTTTCCTACTACAAGGCTTATAGGAAAATAAAATAAAAAATTACATAGAAAAAATCCTACTACAGTTTTTATGTAATCCTGCACACCTTCTAGCACGTGATTTTACTACAAGCATTCATAAAAAAAGCAATCCGGACATGTCCCGGGGTTTAATTAAAACATACAAACGCAACCATAATAGCCGAGATTTCTAAACCACCTGTAAACAAAACTTTGTAACAAATCAAACAAACATAAAGCCAAAACCATAGCTCTGATACCAATTGAAAGATTATCTGCCTAGGCCCGGTCAAAAATTCACTTTCATGTTACGCATTTCATAATGGGAATTCTTGACCAGGCTTAAGCTGTAGCGCAATTACTATTCCAACACTTGCTTGAAATACAATTACGCAGGATCTTAGCTTGTACTTATTCGATTTGTCACGAAAAAATAAATTCTTAATAAAAGCAAAAGTTTAAGAATTACCTCTTGAAGCTTGTACTTAGGTGATTCACTTGTATGACTCTTAGACTTGCTCTTACGTTGTATGGACAACGAACCAATGAACAATTAGATCAGCAATCACAAGAACTCCACAACCAGCTAGTCGGATAAGGATTTCCATCAATGTCGTCACGCATGAAGGTAACACGCCGCCCGAGATCACACGCCCTGGCAACCCGAAGTCCACGTGTCATCGACAGAAGCCGCACACCTTCGGGATTAAAGCTGCCGCACCTCGGGAAGAAAATCGACTTTGAGAGAAGAAACTTTTATTTCTCTCTCTAAGTTTCTTGTATTGAAAACTTATGAATTGTGTATTGTGAATTGTTAATTGTTAATCTCTTGTCTATTTATAGAGTTACAAAAGAGACCCCAAGTTGGTTTAGGATTGGCCTTCCTGGGTTTAGGACTATTAATTAGTTTCCAAATCCAATTAAGTTCCAAATCTAATAGGATTTTCAAATCCAAATAGATTTCCTAATCTGTAGGATTTTCTAATTCTAATTGAACTTTAAGACTTAGTTAATAATTAAATAATTCCACTTTGTTAATTACTTAATTAACCCTTAGGAATAATTAATTAAATAATTAATTCTACTTTATCAATTAACCCACTACATAATTAATCGTACCACTAACGGATTAATTATGACACTACCATCCTACACCAGAATTGCTTCGGGAATAACAAAATTAATTATTCTTTAATCACTCCACATCAAAGATATAGTGCTAGTTAATTTATTAATTTACTGATAAATTAATTAATTAACTTCTTATAATCCGAGACTAGTACCACTCGACCTTTTTACTATACTGGACATATGTCCACCAGCCGGGTTTAATATAATAAACATAACGAGCTCATCTCGCGAGCTCATCTCGGGAGCACCATCACCCAGGATACATGGGTACATGGTTTCCTTTCGACAAGCACCAACACACCAAGCAACCAAACTTGTGCACCCAGCCTACGGAGACTATTGGTCTCAAGTGACCTCACTCTTTGGCAAATCAAAGTACACTATGTCTAATCCTTATGCCTGCTCAAGTCTAGGGATTAAGAGATAGAATACTGGGATTGAATAGTCTATTAAATCAGTATAAGACAATTCGTCATAATTGGTCAAGTTCAATAGTATATCTATATGATTCAATTAGTTTAGACAAACCAATTTCCGAATCACATAATAACCTAAACTTTTGACAGAGTGTCCAAAACTGTCTTTGTTACGAATCTCATTTATAGTTTAACCAATGATGTGATCTACTGCGTCACACCAGACACCTCATCATCTAACTACATAATATAAATGGATATCATATGTAAAACATACAAAAAATTTAACAAAAACATTTAATCGATATATAAAAACCGATAAATAGTTTAATACCAGCAAAGCTTTAGTATTCAAACCCAACATCTACTTGTATTGGTGAATTTGGAATACTGGGCTGTTCCTTAAGCTCTTCTAGTACAATCTTGCTACTTGGTTTTTTGGTCTAGAATATAGTCATCTTATAAAAATCTGGCGTTAGTGCTAACTATCACCTTCTGATCCTTAGGACTATAGAATAAACCACCATTCGTTCCTCTGGGATATCCTACAAACAACATTACTTCTGATCTTGCATCTAACTTGCCTGCATCTGCCTTAAGCACATGTGCTGGAGAACCCTAAATTCTGAGATGTCTAATATTGGGCTTTTGCCCAGTCCATAATTACACAGGGGTTGAAGGCACAGACTTAGATGGTACAAAGTTCAGAATGTCAGCTGCTGTCTCTAAGGCATATATCCCCAAAATGAATTGGGCACTCACTATAACTCATCATTGATCTCACCATATCCATAAGAGTCTTGTTCCTCTTTTCTTCTATGCCATTCTGTTAGGGTGTGCCGGGTGCAAATAATTGGGACTGAATACCCACCTCTGACAAGTAGCTCCTAAATTCACTAGAGAGGTACTCACCGCCACGATCTGATCGTAGTGTCTTGATACTTTTACTATGATACTTTTCCACATCTGCCCAAAATTCTTTGAACTTGCAAAAGCATTCGGACTTGTGGCGCATTATGTAATTGTACTCGTACCTAGAGTAATCATCTGTGAAAGTCACAAAATACTCAAATCCACCTCTAGCTTAAATTGACGTAGGTCCACATTAGGTCAGAGTGAACCAACTCTAAAAATTTCTTGGCCCTATACCCCTTTGCCTTGAAAGGCCTTTAGGTCATTTTACCTTCCAAACAAGATTCACAGGTTGGATGACTGTCAATCTCCAATGAGCCCAAAGGCCTATCATTAACCAACCTCTGAATCCTACTAAGGTTGATATGACCTTGTCTAAGGTGCCAAAGATAAGTTTGGTTCATTTAAGAAGGTTATTTCTTTTTACTATGGTTAGATGATGTGTCATTAATTTCAGTGTTTTGCACAACAGGGGAGTTAGTCTTAATCAAGAAGAGGTTGTCAACCAATGAACCAGAACATATAAGTTTCTTATCCTTTCTAACATCAACATAATTATTATAAAAAAAAAAAAAAACTTATAACCATCCTTCAAAAGTTTAGGAACTGAAAGTAAATTCTTTCTAAAGCTTGGAACATAAAGACAATCCTTCAAAACTAAAACTGAAGGAAACAGAACAAGCCCGGGCTAAATCCAAAATCTCACTTTCGTGCTATGTATTCCAGAATCGGAGACTTTCGACTTGGCTCAGGCTCAAATTCATTTCCCCTGAATGGATCTAGGCTTATACTAGTTTAATTTATTTAAACGACGCTCAAAGATTAAATCTTTAATTAAAGCAGAATGACTAAAGATTATACATTTGCAGCGAAGTCCTGAGCAATATAGAAAACCAAATATCCAGGAAAACGAAATCCACTCAGAATCCCAAGGATAACTCCAAAGGACCTTGACCTTGGGTGGGTAAGTAATTACAAGATGGATAAAGACACTGGTGAAGAAATCCAAAGAAACCCACTTGAAGAAACTCGTACATCTGAAGAACAGATTTAGCCCGGGAAACTAATTCTAATCTGAAAACCCACATCGCCTAAATAAAACTTCGTGGGTAAGCTATTTGCTAGTAGATTTAGACTTTGGCGATCCAAAAGGAACGAGCCAAAGGATCAACACAACAAATAAACAAAGCTCACAACAAAATTGCACCAAAAATGCGTCGAACCAGCCAAATCATTGGCGGCGCACACTTGGCCAGAAAATATGGCCGGTCTGTACATACTCCTCGAATGGCGGTCGAACTCTTGGGCATTGATCCTGGGCTTCTAGACTCGTGGGTTGAGTTTCTCAAAAAGAAAGATCACAAACCAATTTCGAAAAAAAATTCTCAAGAAAGAAGAAAGAATTCTCTCTCTAGGCTTGTCTTTCTCACTCTAAGGCATTTGCCTTCAAAGGTTTCTAATGTCTTACTAAGTGCCTAACATTAGCTATTTATAGGGAGCTCCTTAGGAGACATAGTGGGCTTTTGAATTGGGTCTTAGTGTTTGACTTTCGTTAACCCCTTATTCTTCTCTAGACTAGTCAACTCTAATCGAGCATTTTGAATTAATTTTTTAACCCACTTCGTTAATTTAATTTAATCGAACCCTTAGGATTAATTAATTCAATTAGAATTAATTTATTAATCCACTTAGTGAATTAATATTAATTAAGCCTTTAGGATTAATTAATTCATTTTGTCGATTAGTCAAACGCATAATTAGTCGTACCACTAACGAACAAATTACGGAACTACCGCTCAAAAATGACTTTACATCACGCTCCCTTTATTATTGTTCTGTATCCCCATATCAAAGATCTAGTGCTTGTCGGTTCATCAATTTACTGACAAATTAATTCACCAACTTCTTGATATCCGAGATTAGTACCACCGACTGAGTTTAATATAATAAACCTTACGAGCTCATCTCGAAAGCACCATCAACCCGGTGAACCGGTACGTGGATTCCTCCGACTAGCAACGACACATAAAGAAGCTAAACACCGCATACCTAACGTACTGAGATTTAGGCCTCAATTGACCGCACCCTTTGACAAATTAAAGCATACGATATCTAACTCTCATGCCCATCCCAATCTCGGGATTAAGAGATTATAATACTAGGATCTAATTAACTACGCCGACCAGTACAAGTTAATTCAATCCAAACTGGTCATGCTCAATATGCCTCGGATATATCTGTATGATTTAATTAGTATAGACAAACTAATTTCCAAATCACATGACAACCTATACCGATAGTATGTACAGACTATCTCAGTTACGATCATCCTTTTTATATATCAATACATTAACCAATAACGAGATCTAACGTGTCTTTTCACACCTCGTTATCTAGTTCTATTATATAATGGAACAAATTTAATACCGAACAAAATGATATGTCAACTGGGTATTAGTTTTTGATATAAGCAAATAGCTTTCCAGTATTCAAAACTAATAATCTCCCACTAATACTCAAAGCTATGTTCTTAAGTACAAAAACACTGTCCAACCTTTTTATTACACTATTGTCATAGTGAAATCTACAAAACACCTTTAAACTCACTCACATAGCTCCCGTAAGAATTTGACTCCCATGCCCTCCACTTATCTCTCGAAGACCTTTGGGGTTAATGACTTTGTGAAAGAATCTGCAAGGTTGTCTCCTGATGCTATCTTGGCCACGGTCACGTCTCCCCTCTTTACGATCTCTCGTATCAGGTGGTATTTGCGCTCTATGTGTTTACTCGCCTTGTGGGCTCGTGGTTCCCTTTAGTTAGCAACTGCACTATTGTTATCACAGTAAACTGTGATTGACCTAGGCAACTCAGGGACCACATCTAAGTCCACCAGGAAGTTCCTGAGCTATAAAGCTTCTTTCGTTGCCTCTGATGCGGCAACGTACTCAGCCTCTATGGTGGATTCTGCCAGGTATTTCTGCTTGACACACCGCCATACTATGGCTCCATCTTCCAGAGTAAACACAAACCCAGATGTAGACTTACTCTTGTCCATATCACCTTGAAAGTCTGAATCTGTGTAACCCAATGGTACTAGCTCTTGCGCTCTATAACTAGGATATGATCTCTCGTCCTGCGCAAGTACTTGAGAATGCATTTTACTGTCTCTCGTGAGCCTTCCCAGGGTTACTCTAATATCTGCTAACCATGCCAACGACAAAACAAATATCAGGCCTAGTACATAACAGAGAGTACATGAGACTACCCACTGTTGATGCATAGGGTACCGCCTTCATGGCATTTATCTCTTCTTCAGTATTGAGACACTGCTCTTTTGATAAACGCACTCCATGCCTGAAAGGTAGTGAACCCTTATTGGAGTTTTACATGTTAAAACAAGCCAGAATTGTGTCTATGTATGAATCCTGGGAGAGTGTCAGAGAACATCTCCTACAATCTCGAATAATCTTGATCCCAAGGATATGTCTAGCCTCTCTAAAGTCCTTCTTATCAAACTACCTGAACAACCATGCCTTTACGTCTGACAACACCTTCCTACTGTTGCCAATCAGAAGGATGTCATCTACGTAAAGTATGAGGAACACCACCGAATCACCATCACACTGCGTTATACACACTGCTCATCTAAACACTGAGTGAATCTATAGAACTGGATAACCTCGTCAAAATGGATGTTCCAAGATCTGGAAGCCTACTTAAGACCATAAATGGACCTCTTAAGCCTGCAAACCTTGTGCTCTTGGCCCTGAATAATGAAACCGTCTGGTTGCTGCACAAAGATGGTCTCCTCAAGACTTCCATTAAGGAAAGCTGTCTTGATGTCTATCCGCCAAATCTCATAATCCATATGAGTAGCTATGGCCAAGAGAATCCGGATTAACTTAAGCATAGCTACCGGGGAAAAGGTCTCATTATAATTGATACCCTCTTTCTGAGTATATCCTTTCGCCACAAGCCTAGCCTTGAAGGTCTCAACCCTCTCGTCATATCTTCTATTTCTCTTGTAGACCCATTTACACCCAATAGTTCGAAACCTATCAGGAAGGTCTACCAGCTCCCAGACCTAATTTGAGTCCATAGAACCCATCTCAGCAATCATCGCTCTCTGCCAAGAATCTGCATCTTTGTCATGGAGAGCCTATTGTGGCTAACTGGGTCTGGTTCATGGGTGCCAGGGATAAAGTCTGAAGAATCACCCAAACCCATGTACCTCTCGGGCTATCTGACAACTCTCGCAGTACGATGAGGCGCAGCCTGTGTAAGAGCATCACCTGTAACGGTGTGTGCAGTATCTTGTGGTGTGCCTTCCTGTACTTGTGCATCTGGAATACTTGACTAACCCCTAAGCTCTTCCAATACTTCCCTACTCATTGGCTTGTGATATAAAATATAGTCATCTTTAAGAAATCTGGCATTGGTGCTCACCACCACCTTCCGATCCTCAGGACTATAAAATAGACCACCCTTCATTTTTTTGGGAGAGCCTACAAAAAGCATAACCTCAGATCTTGCATCTAGCTTGGCGGCATCTACCTTAAGCACATATGCTGGACAACACTAAACCATAAGATGTCTCAGACTAGGCTTTTGCCCAGTCCACAACTCTACAGGGGTCGAAGGCACAGACTTAGATGGTACGAGATTAAGGAGATAACATGATGTCTCTAACCATATCCATAAGAGTCCTGTTCCTCCTCTCTGCTACACCGTTCTGCTGGGGTGTGCCAGGTGTAGACAACTGGGAATGAATACCCTCATCTGACAAATAGGCCCTAAATTTACTAGAGATGTATTCACCACCATGATCAGATTGCAGGGTCTTGATACTCTTACTATAATGCTTCTTCACATCTGTCTTAAACTCTTTGAACTTGTCAATGCATTCAGACGTGTGGCGCATCAGGTATATGTATCCAAATCTAGAGTAATCATCCGTGAATGTCACGAAATACTCATAACCACCTCTAGCTCATGTAAAGCAATTACAAAGTATAAAGCTTGAGTCTAAAACTGATAAATGGCTATTTGTGGGGTATCCTAAGAAAACCAAAGGATATCAATTCTCCCTCCCCAACTGAGAACAAAGTGTTTGTTGCTTGAGAAGCAACTTTCTTAGAGAAAGACTTTCTGAATAAGAAAGACAGTGGGAGTATAATAGAACTCAAAGAGGTTCGAGACTTGAGCCAATAGATGAGCAACCTGAGCCAACAACACAAGAACTTGGAAGGTCTAGTAGATCTCGTCAATAACCCGAGAGATACAGATTTCTCATAATTGACGATCAAGATTTGATCTTGGTGGACCATGATAAGCCCACGACCTACAGATTGGCTTTAGAAAGTCCAGATTTAGATAAATGGCTATAAGCCATGGAGTCTAAAATGCAATCCATGAGGGACAATAAAGTGTGGACTTTGATTGACCCTCCTGTTCAGGCAAAGGTTGTCGATTGCAAGTGGATTTTCAAGTTAAAACCTGGCGGGATCTTCAAAGGCACGACTAGTGGCTAAAGGTTTCAGACAAACTCATGGTATTGACTATGATAAAACCTTCTCTCCTGTCGTGATGTTCAAGTCCATTCGGACAATGCTCGCCATTGCTGCATATTATGAATATGAGATATGGCAGATGGATGTTAAGATGGCTTTCCTGAATGGAAACCTACTTGAGGATGTTTAATTGAAACAACCCGATGGATACATCGATCAGGAGCATCCTAATCGAGTATGCAAGCTTCAGAGGTCTATCTATGGACTAAAGTAGGCATCTCGAAGTTGGAATCTTCGTTTCGATGAGGCAATAATGGTTATAATTTCATAAAGAACGAAGATGAGCCTTGTGTTTACAAGAAAGTTAGTGGGAGCAAGAATGTTTTTCTTGTCATATATGTGAACGACATCCTACTCATAGGAAATGACACCCCCATGGTGTTAGATATCAAACAATGGTTGGGGAGTGTATTTTCTATGAAAGACTTAAGAGAAGCCGAGACGGTACTTGGTATCTAGATCTATAGAGATAGGTCCAAAAGGCTTCTATGACTAAGTCTAAAAGGCTACATAGATAAGATATTAAAGAGGTTCAATATGTATAACTTTAAGAATGGTATGGTACCGTTCATACATGGTCTCCTCTTAAAGAAGAACCAATGTCCTTAAACTAAATAGGAGAGAGAAACAATGAGTAGAGTTCCATATGCTTCGGTAATAGGATCTATCATGTATGCCATTTTGTGTTCCCATCTGGATGTCGCACATGTACTAAGCATGACTAGTGGATACCAACAAAATCCATGAATAGTTCATTGGACTGCAGTCAAGGCCATTCTTAAGTACTTACGAAGAACTAAAGGATTGATGCTAGTCTGTGGAGGAAAAGAACAAATCATTGTGCAAGGCTACACTGATGCTGCTTTTCAGACAGATTAAGATGACATGAAATCACAATCAGGCTACGTGTTTAACCTGAATAGTGGTGCAGTGAGTTAGAAAAACTCAAAGCATGATAGAATGGCTGACTCTACAACAGAATCTGAGTACTTTGCTGCATGAGATGTTGCAATGGTAGTGTCTAGTTGAGGGAATTTTGTGTCTAACATCGGAGTGATACAGAGTATCCAGGTTCCGATAGACCTCTTCTGTGACAACAACGGGGCCATCGCACAAGCTAAGGTGCCCCGGTCACACCAAAATACCAAACACATACTCAGAAGGTTTCACCTCATTAGAGAGAATATCGATCGAGGAGATGTGAAAGTGTGCAAAATAGGGTCAGACGACAATGTAGCATATCCCCTCATAAAAGCTCTACCATAGTAAATGTTTGAGAGACATGTAATAGAGCATGGTCTTAAAATGTTTAGGACATAGCCCTTCAACGGGGAAGTGGGAGATTGTTGGTGTATGTGCCTTTTTGAAGGGCTATATAGAGATTTTTCATTTGATTGATGATTTATCAGATGAGTTAATTTCTTGATAATTATATTCTTGTGCATTTTTAATTTCATGAAATTGATCCATCAAAAGAAACACTCCATGGACTTTTAGATCATGAGTGATTCTTTTGAGTAGTACTTGTACAAGAATCCTTAGACTATAAATCACTGTATAGTCTTAGATGAATTGTAGTGTTCTTTGACATACGCCTAACGGGACCGTAACACGTTGCCAAGTATGGGTATGATTGGGTACACTATGACTCACGCTAAGGTATGTAGGTGAAGTGATGAGACTACAAGTTTCTCTTAAGTGAGAGATGATAACTTGGCCATTTGATAGTGAACTGAAAAGTGCATGGCCATGCCCGAGAAATGATTAATGTTATCATTTGATCGAATAGAATCAGTGTCACTGGGAAATCAATTAACATTTAGCTAAATAAGCATGATGGTTCCATGCCTTATGCTAAACAGGATATCAATGTAGAGGGCCGTACGAAGTATGCTCGGAAGGTTTTGTTGAATCACCATTCGACCCTCCGTTCTGAATTGGGTAGTCATTATGTCTTGCTAGAGACCACTAATGACTTATGGATTAATTAATTAGATTTAATTATCCATTTCCAATTTGGAATGGGTCTACAGGATCGCACATAAGAGGGTTCGATGATACAGAGTTGCCTACATTAAGTATAATTGTTATACTTAGACAAATAGTATTTGACTAAATAGTTTAATTAGATATTATTGAGATGTTATGTGGTATTAATTAAGAGTTAATTAGGTATCCAGGAACAATTGGAATAGGCTGATAAATCAAGGGACCTAATTCAATTGAGGTTCTTGACCCATCAGCCAGATCCATGGGTCAATGTGTTGATCCATGGGTTTTTTAAAACCCAAGTCAGTGGAAAGTAATATTAAATAATATTGATTTAATATTACTTTTACATTTTACATTTTATATTAATAAGTTTGTTACTACTGACTACAGTATCTGACTCTATATATCTAGGATATTAAGTCAGATACGGGGGACAAGTTTTTAGGATCAACATTAGAAGGATTTGCTGCGGCTAAGGTTTTGTCATTGGATCATATACGGGGGACAAGTCCTGGACTCTATAGATCTTGTCATTGGACCTTGAATGTCTACCAATTGATCTCTTTGGTAGGTGCTAATAGGATCAACATTAGAAGAAGGTATAGAATTACCTTAAGTTGAGCCCAGGTTCACATCATGATTGAAGGAACGAATGAGTATGGAGAGATGCGGTGACGATGAAGGATTTGCTGCGGCTAAGGTTGGAGAGTAGTATCTCAATGGAACGTGTTAAATGACTTTATTGGGTTTCATTGGTTTCGTAAAAATTTTTAACATCCACTTTAATAAGTATTCGGGTACTTCAGTTTTGTTTATTTAACCCAACAAAGTCATTTAATCCAATTTATCAACCCGAAATAAATTTGGGTCTGTTTGGTTATTTGGTTACTCCGATAATTGAATAGGCCCAGCTCCATGGATCGGATCATCCTGGATTTGTGTTGACTACGAATCAATTGAATGAGTATAATTACTTACCTTGGTGGAATGACATTGTTAATGCATATTGTTAATGCATCATTGCCAAAGAGAATGTTTGGATTTATTGATGGCAGCTGCTTCATGCCGGATGAAAACACACCTCAGTTCAATAAATGGTGATAGGTGAATAGCATGGTAACTGTTTGGATTAAAGGAAAAATTGCGAAGGATATTATAAGTCAATTTACCTATATCAACGTTACTGCTAATCTTTTGAATGAAATCTCTTATCGGTTTGGTACAACCAATCAGTAACTAGTATTTCAGTTGACAATAGAGAAGGCAATTCGGAAACAAGAAAATCTGGGAATAACTCAGTACTATTGACGGGTTATCTTCCTTGAAATACAAGTCAATGATGGTAGCGAAGCTTCCAGGCTGATCTACTTGTCGATAAGACCCAAGTTGTGTCCCGACTTTTTGAACTATTCTCTCCCACTATCTTCTACGACATGAATTGAAGTGGTGGAATCGCTCAACTCAAGAAAATGCACTATTGTTTAACCCTCTTTATGCAAAAGTAATATTCAAATGATAGGTGATGATTTATGATTGATTTTAGTCAATACATGACAAGGCTTAATAGTTCAATTTGAACTATTGAAACCAACAACTGGGTTTGGGGGTTCCTAGCAAGGACAACACACGATCTTGCAAGATTACTCAAAGAGATTTTAACTGAGTTAACAACTCAACAAGAATTCAAAAATTCAATATCAATTGGCAAAAACTGTACCCTTAATTTCGGGTATAAGGGGGCCCTTTTATAGGCAATTACAAGAGATCTCTTCATTTTCTTAAAAGGTAACCTTCAATCCTAGTGAGAGAAATAGTACAAAATAAATCCTATGACAACTCTATTGGGCTTCAAGAATTTTGGCCAAGAGAGAGAAAATTTAAAGACAAATCAATGTCCTAATTAGAAGGAAAAACTCCATCTATCCTAGTTGAATTAGAATAGACTTTGAAAACCTTCTAGCATAAGAAAACAAAATATAAACGTAATAGGAAGAGAATTTCCTAGCTTCAGTTGGACTTAGGGAATGGCTGGATTTTGCAACTAAGTCTTTAATTCCTTAATCTAAACTTTGGTATTTATTATTGGGTTTCAGTCCTCATCTACATTGTATCTACAAGTCCATTATTGAATAATCTTGTGACGTTAATGGGGTTGGGCCTCGTGGATGGTAGATGGGTTTGGGCCTATTGGGTCTTGAGCTTGATCTTACACTTTGAAGCTGGACTCAATCTAATCATCTTCTGGGATCTTGATCTTGTAACTGGTCCAACGTAATTAACTAGTGGATCTCTGTTGAAGAGATTTGGATCCACTTTAGTGCTTCCTGAGCTATGCTGCGTATTTTATGGCTCTCCCTGAAGAATTTAGTAACTAGGCATGCCCTAATTTTGAACATACATATTGATGTCATGTGACATCTGTTTAAGCCTGTTTGAAGGCTTGACACATATATTGGCCCAAGTGTCTTTTAACATGATAAAATCTGCAATTTAGGCTCAATTTAGGCTGCAAATACACTTGCGAATATCTTGAGTTTCATAAGTTGGAAGATAAATATCAACCATGACCCATGATGACCCTAGGTTCGCATCATCCCCTCCATGCCGAAAAAGATTCGTCTTCGAATCTTGTGCAATCTATCATTAATGGACAGAATGAGAAACACTTGGATATATAATTTCACTACTGGAACCAGCTGACATTGCTTCCATTCTCGTTCAGGATTCACGCTGACATGACACATTTGAGGCTCAATAGTTTTCCACGATGTATCCTTGATGAGTCATGAATTAATGCTTTATTTTGATTAATTTGGATGTCATTTTTATGAACTTTATAAATTAATTATGCGTTATTCTGAATGTAGGTAAAATGAGTTCGATGGAGCGGAGTGCGCGATTTAGCTATTTTTGGAGGAATTGAGAGTTTTGGATAAATTGAAGAAATATTAAATTGGGCTTGCAAGGAAAATTATTTATGAAGAAAATAAATATTCAATTAGGCTTTGCGTTTAGACCCAAAGTTAGATTAGATTTACAATTAGAATTATTTTAATTAATTTTCAAAACTTAATAGGAATTAATTTTAAATTATAGTTAATATATAAGATGTGGGCCAACATTAGGTTAGTATATATACTTAGTTAGTAGTTAGTACATGAGTTAGTTCTTAGACAACAAAAGTCGGCCACTTCTTGGATTTGGGTTTGCAGCTAAGTTTTCTTTCCTTCATTTTAATTTTTGATTCTGCATTTTAATTAGGTTTGATAGTGCTTGGATTTGATGAACCCATAAATTATTTAATTTTATAGTATAATTATGTGTTAATATTTTTTGGATATTTATTGTGGTTTATGCTATTTGATTTATATTACAGTCAAATAATTTATTTGATTAAGTCGAATTATCTTGTGTTGAATTTTCTTATTGTTGATTTAACCAAAAGATAAATAGATTTGTCTAGAAATTTTATGTTTGATATAATATAATCTCAATTAGGATAATCTCGTAAGGCCTTACGAATTTGCTAATTAGAGTTGAAGAGGTTAAAAAGGTGAAATCTTTCAAGGCCTAGAATACTAATAAGGCAATGGTTTGCAACAATAAATAGCTTGAATTAATATATGTGATGAATTGATTGATAAGGTCGGTGAATTCAATTGATTTGAATTGAATCTACTAATTGGTGAGAAGATGACATGTTGATTCAATTTGCATATTTGTATCAAATTATCTTTAACTGTTGGTTTGTAAAGTACTATTATATTAAAGATTTTATGGGGGATTCTTATCTAAGTACTACGTTAGGAATTTTATTTTTTTCTTTATTTTTATATATGTTGGTTAGTTTGATTAGTAAATCAATTCTCAAAACCCCCTTTCTAGACTAGATAGTCAAAAAAAGGATAGTACTAGTACATAGTCCCTTATGAGATGACCCTACTCACTGCTATACTATCAAATCTGTTAAGAGTAGGTCTTTTATATTTGTTGGTTTGACACGCATCAAATATTGGCACTGTTGCCGGGGACTACAGATATTAGAAAAACCTTGATTTTATTATTCTAGTTTCTATATTTTCTTTTATTTTTTTATTTTTTTGTCTTATTGCATTTTTTTCCCTATTTTCTGTTTAGGAAGCTTGCAAGAATAATGATGGATGAGCAAAATTATTCATGGCAAGGTCACAATGGATTCAGTGCAAGTTACCAACATAGCTATGAGGGAGAGTACCAAAGTAAGCCCACTTGGCAAGCTCATCCAAAAGATACATCATATGAACAAGATCAAGCAAGACAAATCTATTCCCTCATTATGAAATTGCAAATTCATAGAGAAAAATAGGATGAATATAAGGCTCTCTTGTGTGGAGTCTAAACTCGACTAAGTGAGTTGCTTCCCAAACTACAAGAACAAGTGGATGAGTTTGTTAGACAAAAAGGTGATAGACAAACACCAAATATGCAGATTAAGCAATGTGAAAGGTCTTGCAAATGTGAAAGTAGAGTTTTCAAATTGGAGACTCGGCTTGCCCAAATGCAAGAAACAATGGACATAATGTTGCAAAAATTGTCACCACTACAACGTCAAGGGGCATGTTACGTGAAAGAGAAAGAGCCAATGGATCAACCTCCCAAGGATAAGGGCAAAAAGTTAAGTTTTGAAAAAGAAGTGCTCAAATACTTAGAAAAGGAAAGTGCAAGGTGGAACAAACATCTAAAGGTTCAAGTCAAGATAGTTCAAAGGGAGCATGTCCAAGAAGAACAATTGTTGAAGGTGGAATCACAGATAAAACAATTGAACTTCGAGGACAAGGATGTTTGTCTTCATCTACTTTAGAAAGAAAGTGTTCAGATGCTCTCTTCAAAGATTGACATAAAAAATTGTGGGATCCTTCCAAAAAGTAATGCAAAAGGAGAAACACATGACATAGAAATTGGTAGAAATAGGCAAATCAATGACTCTCATGAAATGATATACACATATCCTGATGATACTAGCGAGGATGAGTATGAAGTCATAAAAAAAATGTTATTGCAAGACCATGCTATGGCATTTGAGGTTCACAACCTCATTCTAGAAGAATATATGACACCTCAAATTTCCACAATCGACACAAAGAAGAATTGCATCCATAGTAGGAAGATAAAGAGATGGTTAAAGACAGAAAAGACCAAGATAGAGGGAAAGAGATTCAAAGAAAGACTAACCATTTTAGAAGACATGATGTTCCAAATCCTGAATAGTCAGGAGCCTACAACCAATAGTCCTATATCTGATCCATGAAAGATAAATGCACCTCAAACACAATGAAAGTGCCATGATGATAGTCAAAACTACGTATCTCACATCGAGCTACAGACATAAAAAAAGCGCTTTAAGGAGGCAACCCTTACTTTTTTATTATAATTTTATTTTAAGTTATTTCTGTTTTATTGTGTTAAACTAGTTTGTGGGGCTAAGTTTTTTTTCCTGTTAATTTTTTAGTTTCTGACTCGTAGATTTTCGTATTTTTTTTAAACCTTTAGACAAAGTTTTAGTGTGTTTTATTTGTAGTTTTTTTTGTGTTGGGTCATTATCTATTGATTCTTAGTGTTTTCACAATGTTTCTGGAGTGTTTTGCAGGTTTTCAAGAGGTTGGGAGATATGCTTTTATAAAATTATAAAAATGAATTGTTCCCATGACACAGCCATGTTGCATATTTGGGAATTTTCTCAAGAAGTGAATTGTTCCCGCGACATACCCATGTCGAATTATGTCACTTATTTAGAAGTCTGGACAGAAGTGAAGTTTGCCCGTGACATGCCCATGTTAAATTATTTCGCTTATTTGGGAAGTCTGGACATAAGTGAAGTTTTCCTGTGACATGCCTATGTCGAATCATTTCGCTTATTTTGGATGTTTGGACATAAGTGATTTTTGCTCGTGACACACCCACGTCAAAAAAAAAAAAAAAAAAATCCCTTTTCCTTTCTATTTTTTTCCACCCTACTTAGGGTTTATTTTCCTTCCCTCTTGGACATAAGAGCCATAACATCCCATTTTTGTGCAGATATTCTCAAAACTGTCTTCACACCACCACCGGTCTCCACTTACTCAGCCGCTGATGGAAACCCTCTTGACGGGTTGGCCCGATTCTCATCTCATAACCTCCACTATCGGCGTAGAAACAAGACCCTGGTTCTCCAGCTGCGCCGCAACCACCGCCAGCCCTGTTTCACGATGAACGGTGTGTTTGTCAGTTTGGCCACTCCATTTCACACCATCACTACCGGCAGATCTCAAGTTTTCCTTCTGCATTTGTTGTTCTTGCTCTTCGTCATTTGATTTTCAATTTGGACCCGACCCAGGCCCTAGTTTTTCTCCCTTAGTTTCTCTTTTGCTAAATTCTTTACTTTTGGGATTATTTGAGGTTTGGGTGCTGATTTTTATATCTTTTGCAGTTGATTAATGGTGAGAATGAAGGCCACGACCAAGAGCACAATGGATGTGATACACGATCAACTCAATGGCATTCAAAACATAATTTAAGAAATGAACCCCAATCTCCACGTTCTTTGCGTGCATGTGGGTGTTACACCACCAATTCCTTCAACACAGAGAAGCTTATATTCCCCTTACTAACTTTTGTTTTTATTTTTATTATGTCTTTGTGGTGTTTGTTTTTGCGATTTTGTTTATGCATATTTTTCTACAATTGGGACAATGTAGAGTTTTGGTGTTGACTGATTGTTTGTTATGATTATTGTTTTTAGGGATGATTTTGGTGTTTGATTGTGTTTAGAGTCTAGGTGTAGGGTGAGAAGTTATATGTTATATGTTTTGTGTTGGAAAATCGATATGCAATGTGTGATTTGGGTAAGATGAGGATGAAATGTAGGGAATAATAGTAGTATTATGTGTTGGATGATTATAACTTGTTCCTTATGATGATTCAAATGATGATGCTTGCTTGAGTGACACGAAAAAACTCTACAATGTGAGATTTGAGCCTTAATGAGCAACATTCTTTCTCGTGCTCAATTGTTTTTTTTAAGAGTGTTTCACACATAGCTTGCATATTCTAGAACTTGCTCTATTATATATGTTGTCATTGCTTTTGAATTCGATGTACAAAGGTGATAAAGGCATTAGGATAAACCAACTTTGGCTTACTTTAAAATCCAACATTCTATGCTTACCATTAGTTAACCTCTTTGAAGCTTGGATCCTATTCTTTGACTATAAAGCCACTTAAATAAAACTTAGGCCTTTGTTTAGCTTGCTTTTTCTTCCTAGTAATTGGAAGGAGTTTATACTTGATTGTTGACCTTGGTTTGTGGAATGAAGGTGGACATTGCAAGACAATAGTAGCTCATAAAGAAATAAGTGTGCTCTGCAATGTAAAGATGCTTATGGATGAAATAAATGCACAAGGGTTGTTGGAAAAAAATGAAAATGAAAGAAGAAAAATAAAAGAAAAGAAGCCAATATAAACAAATTTCAATGAATTTGTGTGGCTAGAAAAAGAAAAAAAAAAAAAAAAAAAAGGAAGTGAATGAAGAGTTAGGTTGAAAATCTTCTGGGTTGTTATTGTCTTGCATGGGACATCCTCGGTAAGATGTAGGAAGGTTGACAATTGAGTATATGCTTTCTTTCAAAACTGTAGCCTATGTTTTCTCTTTTGTTTATCCTACCTTGTCACGAGCCCCATTATAACCCTTGATGAAGACCATTTGATTTGTGCTTTGGATTCATTTGAGTGATGGTAATGTGATATATTTGCAAGCTTTTATGGCAAGAGCATGCTATGTGATGAATTTGAGTGATTATATGTCCCTCAAACACGTTTGAGGTCATGAGAGATTACTTGAGATGTGTATGTTACTATTGCTTCTTATTGGATTTTGGAGAGTTATGATGAATTTGGTATAGTCATTGCAAATGCTTGGTACTAAGAAAAGTTTTTTATGTGGATTGCAATTCTTGCTCGGTTATATATTGCGTATTGATGATCCATCTCTTGTTGAGTTTTGAGTCATGTTTGGGGACAATCATTGTTCAGGTGTGTGAGATTTGATGAGCTGGGAATTAACGCTTTATTTTGATTAATTTGGAGGTCATTTTTATGAACATTATAGATTAATTATGCATTATTCTGAATGTAGGTGAAAAATGAGTTCAATGGTGTGGAGTGCGCGATTTGGCTATTTTTGGAGGAAATCGAGAGTTTTTGGCAGATTGAAAAAATATCAAATTTGGCTTGCTAGGAAAATTATTTGTGAAGAAAATAAATATTCAATTGGGCTTTATGTTTAGACCCTAAGTTAGATTGCATTTACAATTAGAATTATTTTAATTAATTTCCAAAACTTAATAGAAATTAGTTTAGGAATTAATTTTATATTATATTTAATATATAAGATGTGGGCCGACGTTAGGTTGATATATATACTTAGTTTGTAGTTAGTACGTGAGTTAGTTCTTGGACAACAAAAGTCGGCCACTTCTTGGATTCGGGTTTGCGGCTAAGTTTTGTTTCCTTCCTTTTAATTTTTGATTATGTATTTTAATTAGGTTTGATAGTGCTTGGATTTGATGAACCTATAAATTATTTAATTTCATAGTGTAATTATGTGTGAATTACTTTTAGATATTTATTGTGGTTTATGGTATTTGATTTATATTAAAGTTAAATAATTTGTTCGATTGAGTCAAATTATCTTGTATTGAATTTTCTTATTGTGATTTAACAAAAAGATAGATGGATTTGTCGAGAACTTATACTTTTGATATAATGTAATCTCAATTAAGATAATCTCGTAAGGGCTTACGAATTTACTAATTAGAGTTGAAGAGATTAAAAAGGTGAAATATTTTAAGGCTTAGAACTCTAATAAGGAAATTTGAAGCATAAATTGATTGAAATAATAAATGTGATGAATTGACTAATAAGTGGAGTGCGCAAAACACTACCAAATAAACTTCGGCGGAGTACTTTAGGTGTCGATCCCACAGAGAGGGATTTGCATTTGTAATTGTACGTAGATTGAGATGCTTATTCGTGCAAATAAAGAGAGAGAGGGTGGACTAAACAAAAAAGAAAATGCTAACCTAACTACTACCCCAAGGGATAGTAGGAAAGGGGAGGGGTGATCTTAGATTTGCTAGTTGCTCCACCCATAGTGGATTAGCTTGTATGTTCTTCTAAACTTATCATCCAATGCAAGTGTGACGTTGCACAAGATGAGAATACTGGTCACAAGAATAATCTAACTAACCCACAATGTTCTTCCAAACTTAACATCCTATACGAGTGCACAGAATGAGAATACTAGCATGTAGATTAATTGCCCATGGGATTCACAACCAACAAAACCAAGGGAGAGGAAATAATCTTTAAGGGATCAAACCCACTCCATGTAGATTAACAATCTATCAAGTATGAATCTCAAAATTGACATAAGAATATTCATACATATCAAATGGGTTACATCCAAAGCTAAAGAAAAGATCTTTAAGCATAAATGGCATGAAAGCATTAAATCAAAGCACCAAATTAAGAACCCATGAACATTCTCATATACAAAATAAACAATTCGTACAAATGGGTTGTTAAAATATGGATCTACACTAAAATAAGAAACGAAAAGTAAAACCGAGAAAAAAGAATAAAATCTAACTAGGGAGTCCACAGAGGCTAACCCACCAAAGATGAACCCTAATCTGTACAAAATGATGTATTTATAGAGGGCTTAGACGATGGGGGCATTTTGGGAAGTTTGGGAAGAGTTTTAGGGCAGAAATGAAATTTCGCCCTTAAGTGACTGAATTTGTCCAGCAAAATCTACGAGCTATCTGCGGCCACAGATTAGCCACAGATTGCTTCTGTCCAACACTTTTCTTCCTTTGATTTTCTTCACCCAAATTGCTCTAGAAGTGAATCAAAATCATCATTATCCTACAAAAGCACACATGACACACGTGACACACAAGCACAATTATTCACCTTTATCATCCAACATATAAACAATTCATATGAAGATCATAATAAAATGCTTGCAAAATAGTGATGATTTTGATTCACTCCACCCCCCACACTTAAAATCTTGCTAGTCCTCAAACAAAGTCAACCCAAAATGTCAAAATTCATAGAGTGGTTTATCATAAAATCTTAGCTCCAAATATTTCTCTATCTCAAACATTCTTATCATTTAAAAACAAGATACTAAGCATTCATGATCAAAGAATCTCACCAAGCACAAAAGAGAAAATATGGCATGAGAATGTATCAACAAAGAGCACTCAATGGAGCCAATCATCCTCACAACAAGGGTTTCTTTCATGCACACAAGAGTTTAGGAAATATTTAGGTGGCTCTCAAGTCTTTGTGTAATGAATTCTCAACCAAATCTTGGCCTTAGATCATATCTCCACCACCTAAGCAAGCAACACATCAATCTAAAGGGCTTTTATTGGGGTAAGAATAAGTTAATAGGGGGTTTAAGGTCTAAAATAGCTTAAGGCTAGAAATGGATGTTTAAAATGAAGTACTTAACCATGATTCAAACACTTTTCTTGGAGGCTTTATTTTCGGATTCTTTTATTAACAACATATAAGGGTACAGGCTTTAATGTCCCTGACTTCTTTATTACAAGCTACTATTTTTTTTTTTTTTTTTTTGGGAGGCCCAGGGCTTTGAGATCTCTCACTTCTCCAATTTTATGCTTTACTGCACAAAAGGAAACACACATACTATACACAACTTACTAAGAATCCATATAACATACATTAGCCACTTTAATTTTTAAACCACAACTAAGCAACTTCGAAGTTTCACAATTGTAGAGGCAAGAAAAAGAAATGTCACATGGGCTGAATATAGGTGTTATAGATCAAATAATGGTAAAAAGGCTCAAAGAGGTTAATCCTAATGGAAATTGGTGTTCGGGTGTGGAAAACAAAGAAGGGATACACAAGGGGTTTACTAGGTGCCTTTGTCATGTCAATGTGCCACAAACTCAAGTAGTAATGATGTGCATTTACAAGCCAAGCTTCGGATCATTTTCATCCACAAGACAATCACACGATAAAGAGAATGAGCAATAAATCAAAAGATGCTCAATAGGCTCAAATTCATGCTCACAAGATATTAAGGACATGTGTGATTAAATCTAGAATGCTCAAAATGGATACAAATTCATATCACACAACACCGAATGCCAAGTGAGATCCAAGTCAATGATGCTCTAGACACATTTTTGAAAAAATTTCGCAAAAAGGAGATGTTTTGAAATTTGAACTAATCATCCACAATTTGAATATAATACATTCAAGAGATTGCTCGAGGACTAAACTCCCTCCCCCCCCCCCCCCCCCAACACTAATGTACAAACCATCACAACACAAGTGTGGTGTAGAGAACAAGACAATAAATGTGAGTTAGGTAGAGAAAGGTGGTATATAGAAAGCTAAGGTGTATATATGTATGCTTGTCAAATGGCTTCTAAGTGCATGCATCAAAGATCATTAGCACATCTAACAAATTTCAGCATTTGCGCACAACACTCATTAATCATTTATAGATCAAATATTCCAACCAAATAACCACAATCATTTCAACCCGTACACACCTAAAAAGAAAAAGAAAAGAAAACTAAAAGAAAATTTTGCTCATCATATACAATTACAATCACGTACACAAGTTATGTATATATAAAAAAAGTATGCTCAACATATTCACATTAAACATGTACACAAAATGTATACCTATGAGTATGCTCATCATATGCACAAGTAATCACGTCCAAAAATTGTATACACAAATCTTTACAAAGAATAAAAAGAATGAAAGGGAAAAGGAAAAAGGAAAATAAAACTTCTCTTTTCCCATGTTTAGTGTACGGGAAATGTTGTCTTTGGTGGCTCTTCAGTGACACTTATTAAGTTTGAATAGCCTTAGAAGCTTGGCAATGTTCCACACCTACAAGAAAGTTGATGAGAACACACATCCAATTCTATTCTAGCATAACAAATGTACTAATCCTTGAAAAATCATAGTACAACATGATGGGTTATCTTTTTTGGAATTCAAATCAACGTGAAAGTGAAACTGACAAGTTGGATGCTACACAAACAACACCCTTGTGTTGACGGACTTTTCTCATCTATTCATTTCTATTATCTCCACAAGTATGAATTGAAGCGGCAGAATCGCTCAATTCAAGAAAACGCACTGTGACTTTAACCTCTTTGTGCAAAAATTTATCTCAGAGGATGGGTGATGGTTTGTGATGAATTTAGTCAACACGTGACAAGGTTTAATAGTCCAACCAAAGACTATAACCAACGAAAATGGGTGTAAGTTTTCTCGCAAGGACAACTCACGATCTCGCAAGATCACTCAAAGAGATTTTAACTGAGTTCACAACTCAAGGAGAAATTTCATACGAAATTTTCTGTCAAAAATAGTCTATTAAATTCGACAATGAGGGGGCCTATTTGTAAGCAATTACAAAAGACTCTTCCTTTTCTAACAAGGTAATCTCAAATCCTAGTGACTTAGAGATTAGGAAACAAAATCTAGACTAATCCTATTTGGCTTGGATTTTCGGCCAACTAGAAGAAGTATTATAAGAAAATTAAAATCCTACTATAGAAGGAAAAACTCCATCTATCCTAATTGTAATAGGATAAACTTACAAAATCTTCTAGAACAAAGAAAGTAAAACATAAACCTATTTGGAAGAGTTTTCCAAGTAACAGTTGTGTTTAGGGAATGACTGGACTTTGTAATTAAGCCTTTTCTCCCTAAACTCGAACTCACCCTTTCAAAAGGAGATTCATTCCTCATCTGAGTTCCATCTGCAAGTCCATTATTTGATAATCTTGAAATATTAATGGGCTTGGGCTTCCAAATATGTAGATAGGATTTGGCCTGTTGTTGGCTTTTGGACTTGATCTCGAACTTTGAAGCTGGACTTGATCCAATCATCTTATGGGTTCTTGATCTAGTAACTAAACAAATATAATAAACTAGTGGATCTCACTTGAAGATATTTGGACCCTTTCTGAGAACTTCCTAAGCTATTCTTTGCGCAAATCAACTCTCCCTGAAGAATTTCGTAACTAGGCATGCCCTGAATTTTGAACATGCGTATTGATGTCATATGAAGTTTGTTGAAGCCTATTTGAAGGGCTTAACCCGTATATTGGCCCAATAGTCTTTTAAAATGACAAAATCTTCAATTTGGGCTCAATTTAGGCTGCAATTCAACTGTGAATATCTTTGGCTTCATCAGTTAGAAGATAAAGATCAACAATGGTTCATGGAGACCCCAGGTTCGCATCATAAAATCTTCTCCAAATTTCATATGCATTGGAGCAACTTGCTTTCTCGGGCAGGGAATTTTAAAAATTCAAAAAAGTAAGCTTAGATTGTACTATGCCATCCAAATCCAATATCTCACCCACAACACAAAACCAAGAATAGAGAAAGGAAAGTCACAAAGAATATACAAGCATTTACATTTTTTATAAAATTTTTCAGATTTTTAGGGGTTTTAAAAATTTTCAATGTTTTTGGATTTTCAAATTTTTATATACAAAAGCAAAAACAAAGAAAACAATAAATAATGTAGGAAAACAAAAATGAACCATTCAACCTAAACACAATGATAAACGCAAATGGCTCCCCAGCAACTGCGCAAAAATAGAGTGTGGAAAAACTACCAAATAAACCCAAGTTTCCACACTTAAGGGATCCAAGAACCCCGTCGGTGCAGTACTTTAGGTGTTGATACCACATGGAGCGATTTGCATTTGTAATTGTATGTAGATTGAGATACTTATTCATGCAAATAAAGAGAGAAAGGGTGGACTGAACAAAAAAGAAAATCCTAACCTAACTACTACCCCAAGGGATAGTAAGCAGGGGGAGAGGTGATCTTGGATTTGCTAGTTGCTCCACCCATAGTGGATTAGCTTGTTCGTTCTTCTAAACTTATCATCCTATCCAAGTGTGAAATTACACAAGATGAGAATACTGGTCACAAAACTAAACCAAGTAACCCATAACATTCTTCGAAACTTATTATCCTATACGAGTGCATAGAATGAGAATACTAGCATGGAGATTAATTGCCCATGGGATTCACAACCAAAAAAACCAAGGGAGAGGGAATATCTTTAAGGGATCAAACCCACTCCATGTAGATTAACAATACATTAAGTAAGAATCTCAAATGGGCTGCACCCAAAGCTAAATAAAGGATCTTTAAGCATAAATGGCATGAAAGCATTAAATCAAAGCACCAAATGAAGAACCCATGAACATTCTCATATAGACAATCTTCAATCGGTACAAATGGGTTGTTAAAATATGGCTCTACACTGAAAGAAGAAACAAAAAGTAAAACAGAGCAAAAGAGAAGAAAATCTAACTAGGAAGAAACCCTAGGATCTATGGAGGCTAACCCACCAAAGATAAATCCTAATATGTACAAAATGATGTATTTATAGAGGGCTTGGACGATTGGGGCATTTTGGGAAGTTTGGGAAGAATTTTGGGGCCGAAATGGAATTTTGCCCTAAGAGGCTGAATCTGTCAAGCGAAATCTATGAGCTATCTACGGCCACAGATTGCTTCTGTCCTGCACTTTTCTTTTTTTTCTTTTTTTCATCCAAATTGCTCTATAAGTGAATCAAAATCATCATTTTTCTACAAAAGCACACATGACACACATGAGATTGCATTTATAAGAATTTCAGCACAATTATTCACATTTATCATCAACATGTATGCAACTCATATGAAGATGATGTAAAAATGTTGCAAAATAGTGATAATTTTGATTCATTCCAATAAGGTCGGTGAATTCAATTGATTTGAATTGAACCTACTAATTGGTGAGATGATGACATGTTGATTCATTTTGCATATTTGCATCCAATTGTCGTTAACTGTTTGATTGCAAAGCACTAAGAGATTAAAGAGTTTATGGGGGATTCTTATCTAAGTACTGAAAGAAATTGCTACATAGGTTCTGGGTTTGCACTTGCTCGATTTACCACGCAATAAAATTTTCTAATTAAAAGCGGAACCTTAGAAAGTTACCTTTGAAGCGTGCATCTGGTGATTCTCTTGTATGCCTCAAAGACTATGACCTCTTGTTGTGTGGGCAACAATCTAGAAGTCAATTGATCAGTAACTCACCACAATCCACTTGCCAGAAAAATTCAGCACCTCCGCACCTAGCACGTACTGCAAACGCACTGCCCAGAGAGAGAGAAAGCAACACACGGGGCTGCCAAGAGAGAGGCAAAATTTTGGCCACCTCTATGGAAAAATCAGCTGCCCCAAGCTTATTAAAATTCGTTTAGGAGAGAGAATATTTTTTGGCTGATCCCTCTAGATTCTCAAATAATGAATCTATTGAATTGTGTATCTTGAATGGCTGATCCATTGTCTATATATAGAGTTACAAGAGAGACTCCAAGTTGGTTTAGGATTGGTCTTCCTAATGGGTTTAGGTAATGAATTAGTTTCCAAATCCAATTAGGTAACCAATCTGATAGGATAAACCAAATCCTACTAGATTCCTAATCTCTAGGATTTCCTAATTCCAATTGAAACTTAAGACTTAATTAATTAATTAAATAATTCCACTTTGTTAATTACTTAATTAACCCTTAGGAATTAATAAAATAATTCCACTTTGTTAATTACTGAATTAACCCTTAGGAATAATTAACCAATTAATTAATTAAATCTACCTATTCAATTAACCCATTACAAAATAATCGTACCACTAACGGATTAATTTTGGCACTACCATCCTACACCAGAATCGCTTCCGGAACAACTTAATTAAATTATATTCATTAATCTCCCCACATCAAAGATATATTGCTCGTTAATTAAAATTAATTTACTGATAAATTAATTAATAAACTTTTTAAATTCCGAGACTAGTTCCACTCGACCTTTTTATTATACCGGATATAAGTCCACCGGCCAGGTTTAGTATAATAAACATTTCAACCTCATCTCGGGAGCACCATCACCCCAGATTCACCGGTACATGGTTTCCTTTCGACTAGCAGCAGCACACCAAGTAACTAAACACGCGTACCTAACCCACCGAGACTATTGGCCACATTTGACCTCACCCATTGGCAGATCAAAGTACACTATGTCTAATCCTCATGCCCGCTCGAGTCTAGGGATTTAGAGATAGAATACAAGGATCGATTTGTCTATTAAATCAGTACAAGACAAATCATTCCTAAAGGTCAAGTTCAATATGCCCCGGGCATATCTATATGATTCAATTAGTTTAGACAAACTAATTCTCCGAATCACATAATAACCTAAACTGACAGTTTGTCCAAAACTGTCTCGGTTACGAACCTCATTTATATGTTATGTCTTTCAACCAATGATGAGATCTACTGTGTCGCACCAAACACCTCATCATCTACTTACATAATATAAACGGAAATTAATGCACAACAAGATGTGACTGAAACAAGAACCGATATATTAATCTGGGAAACTGTACAATACAAGCATAGCTTATGTGTTCTACTCCAACAAGTACTACGTTAGGAATTTTTTTATTATTTATTACTTGTATTTATGTTGGTTAGTTTAATTAGTAAATCAATTATTTAAACCCCCTTTCTAGACTAGATAGTAGAAAAGAGGTTAGTACTAGTACATAGTCCCTGAGGAGACAACCCTACTCACTGCTATACTATTAAATATGTTAAGAGTATGTCTTATATATTTGTTGGTTTGAAACTAGGCCTGGCAAAAATTCCCACCAACCCATTACTCGCCCTAACAACATCCTTTATTATCCTAATTTAGCCCACCCTATATATTATTAGACTAGGGCGGATTTTATCCTACGAAATAGTGGACGGATTTTAGGATACCCTCAACCCTAACTATAGAGTACCGTAACGGATTTTCCTAAACCCACCCATAAAATATCCTAAATTGTCATATTCATTTTAAAATAAAAATATCCTAAATTACCCTCTTCATTTGGTTGACCCGTTTCGAGTTGGGTCGACCAGCTTCAAACAAGCTCGACTTGTTTCATAAATTTTGAATTTTTCTCCTTTCAATGCAAAATTATTTTTACATGCATTTTTATAATCCCAGAAACCTATTTCAACCCGGGTTGATCCGTTTCGAGCTGGGTCGACCTATTTAGTAAATTTTGAATTTTTATCCTTTCAATGCAAAATTATTTTTTACATGCATTTTTATAATCACGGAAACCTATTTTAACACGGGTTGACCCGTTTCAAGTTGGGTCGACCCGTTTTGTAAATTTTGAATTTTTATAATTTCTATGCAAAATTATTTTTTACACACATTTTTATAATGATGGAAACATATTTCAACCCGGGTTGACCCATTTCAAACAGGGTAGACCCATTTCGTAAATTTTGAATTTTCATAATTTCAATGCAAAATTATTTGTTACATGCGTTTTTATAATTACAACAACCTATTTCAACCTGGGTCGATCCTTTTCAAGTTGGGTCAACCCGTTTTGTAAATTTTGAATTTTCATCATTTCAATGCAAAATTATTTTTTACAGGCATTTTTATAATCACAGCAACCTATTTCAACCCAGGACACCCGTTCCAAGCTGGGTCTACCCATTTCGAGCTGGTTGGACCCGTTTTGTAAATATTGAATTTTCATCATTTCAATGCAAAATTATTTTTTATGCATTTTATAATAACAAAAACCTATTACAACCCGGATTGACCCGTTTCAAGATGGATCGACCCATTTCAAAACGGGTCAACCCAGGGTGAAATAGGTTTCCATGATTATGAAGGAAAACTGAACAAGCCCGGGCTAAATCGAAAACCTCACTTTCGTGCAATGCATTCCAGAATCGGAAGATTTCGACCAAGCTCAGGCTCAAATTAGTTTACCCATGAACGGATCTAGGCTTATACTTATTTAATTTATTAATCGGGACACAAAAGATTCAATCTTTAATAAAAGCGGAATTTAAATATTCTACCTTTTGTAGCGAAGTCCCTTGCCTAAAGAAAAATCCAATCTTTGTTGCGATTCCAATAGAAATCCAATAGATATCTCCGTAGAAACTTCAAATATTGCATGGGCAATAATCTATCGAAGTCTACTTGCTTAGCCCACAAGGAAATCTCTCTAAAACTGGACTCAATCAAACCAAAAACTGATCACAAAATTTAACCCACAAAAATCCTGCTGCTGCTGTCCAAAAAAAGCTGCTGCCTTTAAATATAAACACCACTCCGACAGCAGTAATTCGAACTGCCCAGTCGTGATCTAGACAGCCCAAGCTTCGGATCACCAAGAAGAGATCAACGAAGCCCAGGCCGAATGAAACGCACTGGACAGCAGCAAAAAACTGCCGCCAGAAAACCCTGAAAAATCTGCTGCAGTCCCTTTGTGCGAGAGAAGGAAAAACAGGACAGCAGTTTTGCGTGGCAGCCCCTTTGCGCGAGAGAAGAAGAACTGGGCAGCAGTTTTTTGTGGCAGCCCCTTTGCGCGAGAGAAGAAGAACTGGGCAGAGATTTTCATGGCAGCCCCTTTGTGCGAGAAACCAAAACCTGGGCAGCAGCTTTTGCGGATTGAGTAATCAAAACTGGGCAGAATGAAAACCCAAATGAAAGTTGTGATCTTTGGTTTGAATCCAATCTAGAGGAAGTAAAAAATCTGGTTTGTTTTTTGAGAGAAAATTCTTGAAGAAAAATTCTCTCTTAAACCTTTTCACTCAAGAAAGCAAGAATGAAATGTCTTGCAAGACTTCCTTATTTTTTCTTGGGCTTCAAGTCTTCTATTTATAGGAGCTCGATTGGAGACCTAATGGGCTCTCGAGTTAGGCATTTTAATTTGACTTTCGTTGACCGCTAAGTCTTCCCGACTAATCAACTCCAATCGACCCATTTAAATTAATTTATTTAATCCACTTTGTTAATTTAATTTAATCGAACCCTTAGAATTAATTAATTCAAAATAGGATTAATTTCTAAATTCACTTTGTCGATTAAATATTAATTAAACCTTTTGGATTAATTAATTTACCTTGTCGATTAGTCAAATACATAATCGGTCGTGCCACTATCGGACCAATTATGGAACTACCGCTCGAAAATGACTTTATATCGCACCATTATATTTTATTCTATCTCCCCACATTAAAGATCTAGCGCTCGTCGGTTTATCAATTTACTGACAAATTAATTCACCGACTTCTTAGTTTTCGAGATTAGTACCACTCGTCCTTTTATTATACCGAACATAAAGTTCACCGGCCGGGTTTAGTATAATAACCTTACGAGCTCATCTCGGGAGCACCATCAACCCGGCGAATCGGTACGTGGATTCCTCCGACTAGTAACGGCACGTAAGAAGCTAAACACCGTATACCCAACCTACCGAGGTATTGGCCTCAGTTGACCTTACTCTTTGGCAAATCAAAGCACACGATATCCAACCCTCACACCCGTCCCAATCTCGGGATTGAGAGACGGAATACTAGGACCGAATTGACTACGTCGATCAGTATAAGTCAATTCTATCCAAACTGGTCGTGCTCAATATGCCTCGGGCATATTCGTGTTATTTAAACTAGTTTAGATAAACTAATTTCCAAACCACACAATAACCTATACCGATAGTATGTTTAGACTATCTCGGTTACGAGCATACTTTTTATATATCAATACTTTAACCAATAACGGCATCTACTGTGTCTGTCCGCACCCCGTTATCTAGTTCTATGATATAAATGAACAAATTTATACCGAAACAAAATGATATGTCAACTGTGGATATTAGTTTTTGATACAAGCCATAGCTTTTCTGTATTCAAAACTAACAGATTATAAAAATACATGTAGAAATTAATTTTGCATTGAAATGATGAAAATTTAAACTTTACTAAACGGGTCGAACCAGCTCGAAACGGCCACCCAGGTTGAAATAGGTTTACGTGATTATAAAAACGTATGTAAAAAATAATTTTGAATTGAAATGATGAAAATTCAAAATTTATAAAATGAGTCGACCCAGCTCGAAACGGGTCAACCCAGGTTGAAATATGTTTCTGTGATTATAAAAATTCATGTAAAAAATAATTTTGCATTGAAATGATGAAAATTCAAAATTCAGGAAACGGGTTGATCGAGTTCAAAATAGACTGACCCAACTCGAAATGGATCAACCTGGGTTGAAATAGGTTTCTATGATTATAAAAATACATGTTAAAAATAATTTTGCATTAAAAGGTTAAAAATTGAAAATTTATGAAACGGGTCGACCCAGTTCGAAACGGGCCAACCCTGCTTGAAACGGGTTAAAATATAAATACTCAATAGGTTTTTAATAATATATAATATAGGATAACCAATGATTACCCATCATGAATACCCAATGGGTACCCTATAAATTAATATTCGGGTGCCTATGGATACTCTAAAATATCAATTTCCCATTTAAACACGCCCATTTAAGCCCATTAACTATACGGGTAAGGGCGGGTAAATACCATTAAATTAAATACCATTTAATAACCGTCCAATATCCACCCTACCTGCCCATTTGACACCCCTATTTGTCACTCATTAATCCTTGAGATCTATGTAGTTGTACATAAGTTGAGATTGTGTTTCAATTAGATCTCCCTGTTCACTGGGACCATCTAGACTGCGAAACTCATATGACACTTCCTACAAGACATCAGAAACAATAGACTTAGAAATATCAACTGGGTTAGTATCAAATTCTTCTTTAGCTATCTTTTCATACGGTTCAGCTTTCTCACCTTCTGCACCTGTGTTATCAGGAAGTTCTAACATATTAGGTAAATGAGATAATGTATTCAAAACTTGTTCCTTTCCCTCAGGAGTTTTCACAACTTTCCCTTGAGAGGAGAACAATTTTGCAGGGTCTCCCTGACCCTCAGAGGAAATGGCAGTTTCCTTAGTGGTATAGGAGGGTTACTCCATATCTCATTTTCCTAGATCCTGCCTGTTTGTCCCTGCATCAAAGGGGTTTATTTCTCTGCCAAGTTCTCGTTCTTCCTACATTTTCTTGTGCACTAAAGCAACCTACAAATGAGAAAGAAGTAACAGATTGGCCTTCTTCCCTTTATACAAGAAGCAATACCAGTTAGTGTAGCCATCCTCGAAAACTTGTCTGTTAAATTCCCATGGCCTTCCTAATAGTATGTGACAAGCGTTCATGGGTACTACATCACACAGTACGTTCTTCAGGATACGACCACGGAAGAAAGTTACCATAACCTTGTTATGTACCTTTATATCACCAGCATAGTCGAGCCATTGCAACCTGTAAAGGTTTGGATGAGGCAAACAAGTTAGTGCTGAATCTTTAACTAAAGACTCACTTACAACGTTTGTGCAGATGCCACTATCTATGATGAGCAATCGCTTCCTCTGATTCTCAGTTTTACACCATATATGAAATATGTTATTACGTTGCCCTTGACTAGGCTCTGGTGTATGTTGAGCACTTAGAGATTAGATAATGACTAGAGCTAAATTTCTAATCAATGGCCTTTCCATGTGCTTTACCGTAGAATTTACTCTTGTGATGTCTTAATTGCTCAACATCATCCTACAAAACAACTGTAGAACAAAAGACCAAGTTGTTAGTGTGAATACTAAAAGGTTTGCTTATATGAACACTATTTCCCAATTTATATATATCGATTGAAAATGTTTTACTTAATTGTTTATGTTCTATATATAAGCCCTTTATATCGTACTACTAGATGATGAGGTGTTTGGTGTGACACAGTGGATCACATCGTTGGTTAAAGATATGATATATAAACGAGGCTCATGATTGAGATAGTTTAGACAAACTGTTAGTTTAAGTCATTGTGTAATTTTGAAATCGGTTTTTCTAAACTGATTGAATCATATAGATATTCTCGGGGCATAATTAGCATGACCGATTGAAGATTGAATTAACTTGTTTTGATCTTTAGGAGTTAATTTGAACTTCTGTATTTAGTCTCTTAATCTCTAGATTAGGACGGGCACGAGAATTAGACATAGTGTATTTTAATATGCCAAAGAGTGCTGTCATTTGAGGCTTATATACTCGATAGGTTAGGTGCACGTGTTTAGTTGCTTGGTGTGCTATCGCGAGTCGAAAGGAAACCGTGTACAGGTGCGTTTGGGGTGATGGTGCTCTCGATATGAACTCAAAAGGATTATTATACTAAATTTAACAAGTGTACTTTGATGTAACCTAAAGTTACATATATTTTCATAGCATTTCTTATATGATTCAAGATAATTGGATAGAGTTCTGTGTACTCTTGTGTAATTTAAAGGCTTATTATGTGTTATATGGAAAATCCAGGATCAGGTTCAGGTTGGACACGTTTCCACTAGAAATATGGCCTAAGGATGTAGACTAGAGTTGAGTAAACGAACGGGTCAATGCTGAAACTTTGAAAGTCAACATGGAAAGTCTTGTGCTGCTGAAAAGACCATATCACCCCTGCTGTTGTCATATATTTTCTAACCTAATTTGCAAATGGTATAAATACCATCAGGACAAGTCTTAAGGACAGTTTTTGTTAGTTTGAATACTGAAAGCTTTGCTTGTATGAAAACTATTTTCTCAGTTTATATATTGAGTTTAATGTTTCAGTTAATTACTTTGTGTTTTACATATGTAGTCTAATTATATAGCATGAATAGATGATGAGGTGTCGGGTGTAGCATAGTAGATCTCATCATTGGTTGAAGTGTTGATCTATAAATTAGGCTCACGGCTGAGACATTTTGGACATACAGTCAATTTAATCATATAGGTATACCCGGGCATAGTAGATCTCACCATTATGTGATTTTGAGATCAGTTGTCTAGACTAATTGAATCATATAGGTATGTCCGGGCATATTGAGCATGACCATTTAGGATTGAATTAACTTGTAATGTTCATTAGTAGTTAATTCAAACCTTGTATTCTATCTCTTAATCCCTATATGAGAATGAGCACTATGATTGAGCATTGCGTAGTTTGATTTGCCAAAGAGTGCGGTCGCTTAAGGCTTATAGTCTTGGTAGGTTAACTGCGTGTGTTTAGTTGCTTGGTGTGTCGTTGTGAATCGAATAAAACTACGTACCGGTGCGTCCGAGGTGACGGTGCTCTCGAGATGAACTTGAAATGTTTATTATACTAAATCTGGCCAGTGGACTTTTTGTCCAGTATAGTAATAAAGTGAAGTGGTACTAGTCTCGAATAATGAGAAGTCGATAAACTAATTTATTATTAAATTAATAAATTGATGAGCACTACATCTTTGACGGGGGAGAATAAAGAATAATTAATTTAGTGGTTTCGAAAGTAATTTCGGTTTGAGTAGTGATTCCATAATTAACCCATTCGTGGTACGATTAATTATGTTGGGTTAATTGATAAAATATAATTAATTATTTAATTAATTAATCCTAAGGGTTAATTAGTAAATTGACAAAGTGAAATTAATTAATTAATTAATTACGTCTTAAAGTTCAATTAGAATTAGGAAATCCAACAATTAGGAAATCTAATTGGATAAGGAATCTAATTGGATTTGGAAACTAATAGGATTTTGAAACTAGTTGAGATTAGAAAATTAGTAAATCGAAAGCCCAACAAGAAGGCTTAACTTAAGCCCACTTAAAGTCTCTTTTGTAACTCTATAAATAGACAAGAGATTAATAATAAACAATACACAATTACATAGTTTCATAATTCGAGAAACTAGAGAGAGAAAAACCTAGAGAGAGAAATTAAGAAATTTCTTTCTCGAAGGCGGTTTTATAAAAGCTAGGCGACGCTGGGTCCACAGTTTTATCTCTCCGACATTCGGTTGAGCGTCATCCTATAAGCGGTAAGCGGCGGGTGTTTGGGTGCTGCGTTATCTTCACGCGTGGTGGCGGCAGTGGCGGTTAGTCCTATGAGGATTTTCCGGCGAGCATTTTTTGTGTAGAGTATCATTTTGCTAATCCGTTCGTTTGGTAGACAATTGTCCACACAGTTTCCAAATGTGCCTCAGAGTCATACAAGCAAATCCTTGAGTACACACTTCAATGGTCAATTCTTTTCATTCTGTTTGAATTATAATTATTTTGAATGCGTGATAAATCAAATAAAGTAAAACTAAGATCTGGTGCTCGTGTGGTATTTCAAAAGGGTTTGAATCATATTATACAAGCATTAGTTTTTGGTTGAGAATTTCAGATTCTAGAATGCGTGCCACGAAAGTGAGTTTTTTTACCGAACTCGGGCAGATAATTCCTATGGTTTTTGTTTTCGTTTCTATTCTTGTTAAAACAGACAACTTTCTTTCTCTTTCGAGTAACTAGGGTTTATAGCAGAATTGTTGGGTTTAAATACCAAAGCCAGTTTTATATATCAATTAAATGTTTTAGTTAAAGTGTTTATATGTTTTTACATATGTCGTCCATTTATATTATGTAATTAGATGATGAGGTGTTTGGTGTGACACAGTAGATCTCATCATTGGTTAAAAGACATAATATATAAATGAGGTTCGAAACCGAGACTGTTTTGGACACACTGTCAGTTTAGGTTATTATGTGATTCAAAAATTGGGTTGTCTAAACTAATTGAATCATATAGTATTCCCGGGGCATATTGAACTTGACCATTTATGATGAATTGTCTTTTACTGATTTAATAGACTATTCATTCCTAGTATTCTATCTCTAAATCCCTAGACTTGAGTAGGCATGAGGATTAGACATAGTGTACTTTGATCTGCCAAAGAGTGAGGTCATTTGTGGCCAATAGTCTCGGTTAGTTGGGTGCCCGTGTTTAGTTGTTCAGTGTGTTGTTGCTTGTCGAAAGGAAACCATGTACTGGTGCGTCTGGGGTGATGGTGCTCCTGAGATGAGCTCGTTATGTTTATTATACTAAACCCAGCTGGTGGACTTATGTTCGGTATAGTAAAAAGGTCGAGTGGTACTAATCTCGGATTATAAGAAGTTAATTAATTAATTTATCAGTAAATTAATAAATTAAAAGAACTATATCTTTGATTTGGGAAGATGAACAAGTAATTAAAATAGTTATTCCGGAAGCAATTCTGGTGTAGGATGGTAGTGCCATAAATAATCTGTTAGTGGTACGATTAATTATGTATTGGGGAATTGATAAAAGTAGATTTAATTAATTAATTAATTAATTAATCATTGTGTCAATTGATTCTGAATCAGACTAGGAACTGGATTGAGGATAAGTGAATCATTTTGTTAGTTGGTTGTGAATCAGACCAGGAACTTGATTGAGGATAAGTGAATCCTTGTGTCAGTTGGATGTGAATCAGTCTAGAAACGGGATTGAAATAAAACACAAACCCAATAGGAAAACCAATCCTAAACCAACTTGGGGTCTCTATTGTAACTTTATAAATAGACAAGAGATTAGCAATTCACAATACACAATTCATAGTTTCATAATTCAAGAAACTAGAGAGAGAAAGCTAGATAGAGAAAGAGAAAAATTCTTTTCAAGATTTATTTCTCGAAAGCCATGCATGAGATCCGGTTTGTGGCGGTGGCGTGTGATCATCAATTACGGTCGACGGCACATGGATCACATGAAAAAATGATGAGCTTTTTTTCATCGCAAATCCGGCAGCGGCGTACGGTGGTGCAACGCGGTAGTCCGGGCGGCAGCGCTTGTTAGATTATTCAAATATTTTTTTGTGGTTGCTTTACTAATCTTTGGTTTGTTGGTTTGTTGCCCACATAATACGAGCTGGTATTGAGTCATACAAGCGATCACCTAAGTTCGCGCTTCCAGAGGTAATTCTTAAACTTCATCTTTAATTAGGAATTTATTGTTGCGTGGCAAATCAAATAAGTAGAAGCTAAGATCCTGTGCAATGTTATTTCAACGAAGGATTGGAATAGCGATTGTGCTAGTATTTAGGCCTGCTTAAGAGTTCAGATTCTGGAATGCATAACACGAAAGAGAATTTTTTACCAGGCCTGGGCAGATAATCTTTCAATGGCGATGTAGCTTAGAATCATGTTTTTCTAAACGGCTCATGGTGATTTAATCTCTGATTTATTCAGCTAAGGTTGAATAGGGTGCCATTACACTCAATCGGAGCAGCTTCTCTGTTCTACATCTCAACTCGGTGAGAGATCTTGCCCCTAGTAGGTGTGACAAGACTCGTACGAGGAACCACGAGTTTATTTGTTCTTTTCATCCTCCGAGTGTAGTTGTATCTGAATTCCTTTGGTTTTGTGTATATATTGGTGTATCACTTTCCTTTTGTTAATTTGAGCCCCTTTAATTCAGAAAACGGTTTTCCCTTTTATGCTTGATAAATGTTCTTTATTTTCTGTCATATGATTTGATAGAAGGTGTCTATTTTCTCCCTTTGAGCACTCCGTTAGATCTAAGTAGGGGTATAAAAGCGAGTAAAACTGAAACTAATTAAGGAGCAAGCTTAAGGTCTAGGGAAAACGAGAAACCAATATAGTGAGAACACTAGCTGAGAGTGAAGGCGGTTAAATCACCATCTCAAACCCCATAAATTTATCTTTTTTGTTAAGTTACTCTTTTGTGTGTGATTTAACATCTTGATATGTTATTTTTGCTCTTGTATGCATCAATTGTTAAGGTACATAAGTGTTTAGTGCTCTCTGTGAATTCGATACATTTCTTACTACACGACAGGATTTTGTGGTCTTAAAGTGTGCAGAAAGAGGTTATTATTAGTGTTGTATTTTTGGCACATCACTTTTTGGCACCGTTGCCGGGCAGCACGGTGGCCCTTGTGTATTTCATCAAGTAGTTGTTTAAAATGCAGGAGTTAATTTGTTTATTGTTCAGACTATTGGAGTTGAATGCATAAGCTATGCTTGTATTGTAGAATTTCCCAGTTAATATATCGATTAATGTTTTGGTTATATTTGTTGTGCATTATTTGTCCATTTATATTATGTAGTTGGATGATGACGTGTCTTGTGTGACACAGTAGATCTCATCATTGGTTAAAAGACATAATATATAAATGAGGTTGGGAACCGAGACAGCTCTGACAAACTGTCGGTTTAGGTTATTATGTGATTCAGATAATTGGTTTGTCTAAACTGATTGAATCATATAGATATACCCGGGGTGTATGAATTAGACCATTTAGAATGATTTGTCTTGTACTGATTTATTAGACAAATCCTTCTTAGTATTCTATCTTTTAATCCTTAGACTTGAGCGGGCATGAGGATTAGACATAGTGTACTTTGATCTGCCAATGGGTGAGGTCAATTGTGGCCAATAGTCTCGGTAGGTTGGGTGCGCTTGTCTAGTTGCTTGGTGTGCTACTGCTTGTCCGGGGTGATGGTGCTCCCGAGATAAGCTCGTTATGTTTATTATAGTAAATCTAGCTGGTGGACTTATGTCTGGTATAGTAAAAAAGTCGAGTGGTACTAGTTTCGAAATTAAAGAAGTTAATTAATTAATTTATCGGTAAATTAATAAATTAACGAGCACTATATCTTTGATGTGGAGAGATTAAGAATAAATTAATTATGTTTTTCTGGAAGCAATTATGGTGTAGGATGGTAGTACCATAATTAATCCATTAGTGGTACGATTAATTATGTATTGGGTTATTGACAAATGTAGATTTAATTAATTAAGTAGTGAAGAAAAGGAGAGTGAACAGGTAGTGAAGAAAGTTGAGAATGATTTTGCCATTACAAATGGGAGTTCAGGGCAGAACAAGAAGGATAGACTGATTGAGCGAAGAAAAAATGCTAGGAGAAGACTCAAAGAAGCAGCTAGGAGCTGGCGTGAGTTGGGGGAGACCACAAAGAAGTCTGTTGTTCGGTTTTCTAAGTGCATGGGAGATCATAAATGCTTCAAGGGATCTTGATCAGAGAGCAAACCTTTCTATTGTCAGGTTCGACGCATATAAGGAGCGCTCTTGGGAGGCAACCCATGAATAAGTTTTCTTTTATTTTTACTTTTGTTTTGATAAATTACAACTGCCATGTCTGTATGACGAGGTTTGCAGTGATCTTTTGGTATTGGGCTCAGAAAAACTACTCAAAAGCAATGGAGAACACTATCCAACCTTACAGGGTTTTTTAATTGTGTTTTCTAATGGTTTTTCTTGAAGAATCAATTAGTAATTATTTTTTAAAGATATAGATTAGGGTTATTTCTAAATTGAGTTTCTACTTTCTGATGATATAATTAAATGCGGAGAGGAGTGCATATGTTTCTCGGTAGCAAATTTTGTGAATTGTGTCTTACCAATACTTTCTTGTTGCTATGGTCTAGCATGATGTAATAGTAGCTGACTCTCTTACTCCTCAAGTTAAGTCCTCTTGAACCACTGTGTTGAAATCTTCTTAGCTGACTCAGCACTTACAATTCTTCAGGCTCCATGAGAGTTTTTCATGATTTTTTTGGAAGTATTGAGCATCTGTTTTATGGTAAATATTCAATGTTGTATGTGTTAGATCTCTTTAGATGAAATGATACTGCTTGTGAAGTATTTGGTCGAGTATTTTCTGTTCGAAACATTAAGCACAATACTATTTTCATGAGTGAGCATATTGAGCTTAAAGTAAGTATCTTCGAAAACTTACTTGTCATTTTGTGGGTGAATAACTTGTGTTGGATTGAGAATCCAGAATTTGTGGAAAGCATGCATACTGCTTATTAATGTTAGGACATGGATATTAAAATGAAAGAGGCATTAGAAATCTTTTTCTCTCCCTTTTGGATAGCCAGTGTAAATATGATCTTTAGTACTAGCCCACTAAAGCCTTAAACCTTTGTTCTTGATAGCCCTGCTTTACACCTTCTGCCAAAATTCCTTAATACCAGTCTTGTTGAACTTTCCAAGACGTTTAGTTTTGATTCAAAAAGAAATTCAGTGAAATGAACTCCTAATGAATTAAGGAAGAAAATAGTCAATAGTACAATGAATAAAAGTGAAGAAGTGAGACCTTAAAGCCCTGAACTTTCATAATCTAAAAAAAAAAAATTGGCCATTTGAGGAAGTGACGGATCTTAAAGTCCTGTAGCCTTATAAAATATGATTAGGAGAATCCGAAATTAAGCATGATATAATAACTTGAATAAAAAATAAAGCATCACGGATAAGAGCTCCAACTTTCCAGCTGTGACCTTCTCTTACCATTAACCTTTTTGCCCTGTAGCCAAAGTCCTATGCATTAATAATTCATGTCCTAAATTACTGTGGGGGTGTGATATTTCCCCAAGGCTATAGTGTTAGATTTGAATACTACAACTATGCTTGTATTATACTATTTCCCATTTAATATATCGATTAAATGATTTAGTTTATATGTTGTGCATATACTGTCCATTTATATTATGTAATTAGATGATGAGGTGTCAGGTGTGACACAGTAGATCTCATCATTGGTTAAAAGACATAATATATAAATGAGGTTCGTAACCGAGACAGTTTTGGACACACTATCGGTTTAGGTTATTATGTGATTCGGATAATTGGTTTGTCTAAACTAATTGAATCATGTAGATATGCCCGGGGTATATTGAACTTGACCATTTAGGATGAATTGTCTTATACTGAATTAATATACAATTCGTTCCATCTATTCTATCTCTTAATCCCTAGACTTGAGTGGGCATGAGGATTAGACATAGTGTACTTTGATCTGCCAATAGGTGAGGTCATTTGTGGCCAATAGTCTCGGTAGTTTGGGTGTGCGTGTTTGGTTGCTTGGTGTGTTATTGCTTGTGGAAAGGAAACCATGTACCGGTGCGTCCGGGGTGATAGTGCTCCCGATATGAGCTCGTTATGTTTATTATACTAAACCCGGCCGGTGGACTTATGTCTTGTATAGTAAAAAGGTCGAGTGGTACTAATCTCGGATTATAAGAAGTTAATTAATTAATTTATCAGTAAATTAATAAATTAACGAGTCCTAAATCTTTGATGTGAGGAGATTAAAGAATAATTAATTTAGTTGTTCCAGAAGCAATTCTGGTGTAGGATGGTAGTGTCATAGTTCATCTGTTAGTGGTACGATTAATTATGTATTGAGTTATTGACAAAGGTAGATTTAATTAATTAATCCTTGTGTCAATTGGTTGTGAATCAGACCAGGAATTAGATTAAGTATAAGTGAATCCTTGTGTCAGTTGATTGTGAATCAGACCAGGAACTGGATTGGGGATAAGTAAATCCCTGTAATAGTTGGATGTGAATCAGTCCAGGAACTGGAATGAAGGAAAACATAAACCCAAAGACCAATCCTAAATCAACTTGGGGTCTCTCTTGTAACTCTATATATAGACAAGAGATTAGCAATTCAAGACACACAATTCATAAGTTTTCAAGACAAGAAAACTAGAGAGAGAAATCAAATTTTCTTCTCTAAAAAAAGTTTTTTCTTCCTTTCTTGCGGCTGCCCGGTTTCCGAAGTGTAGCACCTGGGTTTTGGATTTATTATTGTCTGCTGGTGGTGCGTGGGATCAAAAGGGGCGGTGCGTGGATAGGGGCGGCGGCGCGTGAGCTATACACGTAGGCGAGGTGGTTGTTGGATTTTTTTGGCTCAATTGTGTTAAATTGTAGATCATTGGTTCGTTGGTTTGTTGCCCACACAACGTTCGAACCTGTCTTGAGTTATACAAGCGATCACTTGAGTTTACGCTTCAAGAGGTATTTCTAAACTTCCGCTTTAATTAAAAATTATTTGTTGCATGATAAATCGAATAAGTGCGAACCAAGATCTTGTGCAATGTTATTTCAAGCAAGGATTGGAATAGCAATTGTGCTAGAGTCTAGGTCTAGTCAAGAATTTCAATTTTGGAATGCATAGGAAGAAAGTGAATTTTTATCTGGCCCAGGCAGATAATCTTTCATATAGCTGAATCATTTTGACACAAGTCTGAGAGCCTAGCCAGATAGATACATTACCTGATTAGAGGGCAGCTCTCTTGAGCCAACTGGAAATGAATGCTTGGGACAAAAAAATGCTCAGATTGAGTGTTTCACATGTAGCTGAACGTTCTTGTTTTGAATGAACCCATGCATAAATATTGATTGTCTGCATGTTTTTACTGGTTGATTCTCAATAATGTTAAAATGCTAGAGTGAGGATTATGATTAGCTGTGCTAGATTTCCTTTGGTTCTTTAAGACTTTGTTGAGGACAAGCAAGACTTTAGTGTGGGGGAGTGATGTAACCTGAAGTTACATCTATTTTCATAGCATTTCTTATATGATTCATGACAATTGGATAGAGTTTTGTGTACTCTTGTGTAACTTAAAGGCTTATTATCTGTTATATGGAAAATGCAGGATCAAGTTAAGGTTGGACACTTTTCCACTTGAAATATGGCCTAAGGATGCAGACTAGAATTGAGCGAACGAACGGGTCAATGCTGGAACTTTGGAAGTCAACATGGAAAGTCTTGTGCTACTGAAAATACCATTTTACCCCTGCTGTTGTCACATATTTTCTAACCTAATTTCTTAATGGTATAAATACTATTAGGACAAGTCCTAAGGGCAATTTTTCTTTTCGTTTCCATTCTTGTTATAATCGATAACTATCTTTCTCTTTCAGGTAGCTAGGGTTCCAAGCGAAATGGCGATGCAGTGTAGAACCATGTTGTTCTAAGTAGCTCATGGTGATTTAATCCCAGATCTATTCAACTAAGATGTAATTGGGTACTATTACACTCGATCGAAGCCGCTTCTCTGTTCTAACTTGGCGAGAGATCTTGCCCCTAATAGTTGTGACAGGCCTTGTGCGAGGAACCACGAGTTGATTTGTTCTTTTTATGCTTCGATGGTAGTTGTATCTGAATTCCTTTTGTTCTATGTATATATTGGTGTATCACTTTCCTTTTGTTGATTTGAGCCCCTTTAATTTAGAAGACGATTTTCGCTTTTATGCTTGATGAATGCTTTTTATTTTCTGTCATATGATTTGATCGGAGGTGTCCATCTTCTCGCTTTGAGCACTCCGCCAGATCTAAGTTGGTGTATAAAAGCTAGTAAAACTGAAACTAATTAAGGAGCAGGCTTAAGGTCCACAAAAAAACGAGAAACCAATATGGAGAGAACACTAGTTGAGGGTGAAGACGGTTAAATAACCATCCCAAATCCCATCAATTTATCTTTTCTATTAAGTTTCTCTTTTGTGTGTGATTTAAAATCTTGATTTGTTGTTTTTGCTCTTACATGCATCAATTTTGGACTTCGATGGTAGTTCCATGATTAGTCCGGTAGTGGTACGATTAATTATGTGTGGGGTTAATTGATTAAGTGGAATTAATTAATTAATTAATTAATACTCGTATCAGTTGATTGTGAATCAGTCCAGGAATTGGATTGGAGTTAGTGAATCACAAAGCCAACAGGAAGGCCAAACCCAAACCCATTTAAGGTCTCTCTTATAGCTCTATATAAAAACACAAGAGTCAGCAAGTCAAGAAATTGTTTGGATCGAAGGCATGATTTTCAAAAATTTACGCAGTGGATTCATGCCAATTCTAATTTTAGTGTTTTAATTAATCCTACATTTAAAGTTTCTAAAGCATACCCTCATAGCGCAATCGGTTGTCGTGCCTGGATCCTTGTTTGATGTTGGTCCAAGCCTTCTGCTCTGGTTACATTTGTCACCACCAAAATCATTTCTTGAAGGATTCTCTACTTTTAAGCACGAAAGGCTTTGCAGATTAGGTGCTAGTCGTTTTCTGCCTACAGAGTGTTATCTGAGATTTTGTGTATCTTTTGCTTGTTCTAATTTTTCTGATTGAAAACCTCTATCTCCACAATAATATCCCTAGGATATATGTAGAGTCAAATTTTCCTAAATCAATATTGTAATCAATCAATTATTACTTAACTGATTTAATCAGATTCTAAATCAGTATTATTTCCAAATATTATTTTACTGATTCAAATCAGTATTAAATAATATTTACTAATTTCAAATCAGTATTAAATAATACTTTAGTGATTTGGGTCATACACCAAGCCCATGGATCAACCCATGACCCATGGATCAAACTGATGGGTCAAGAATCTCAATTGCAATTAAGTCCTTTGATTTATCAGCCTATCCCAATTGTTCCCAGGTAATTAATTAACTATTAATTAATACCACAGAATTTTTCAATAATATTTAATTAAACCATTTAATTAAATCTTATTTATTTAAGTATAACAATTATACTTATTGTAGGCAATAACACTTATTCTGCATCATCGATTTTTCTTATGTGCGATCCTGTAGGCCTATTCTAAATTGGTAATGGATAACTCAATCTCATTGATTAATCCATAAGTCATTACTAGCAAGAATAATGACTACCCAATTCGGAATAGAGGGTGGACTGGTGATTCAACACAACCTTTCCGAGCAAACTGCGTACGATCCTCTATAATGATATCTGTTTAGCATAAGGCATTGAAACATCATCCTATATAGCTAAACGTTTACTTGATCTCTTAGTGACACTGAATTCATCAAGCAAATGATAACACTTATCATTCCTTAAGCACGACCATGCACTTCTCAGTTCACTATCAAGTGGCCAGATATCATCTCTCACTTAAGGCAGACTTGTAGTCCCATCACTTCACCTACATACCTTAGCTTGTCTCATAGTGTACCCAATCATACCCGTACTTGGCAACTTGTTACGGCCCCGTTAGGCGTATGTCAAAGCACACTACAATTCACCTAAGACCATGCAGTGATTTCTGGTCTAAGGATCCTCGTACAAGTACTACTCAAAAGAATTACTCATGATCTAATCCATCCATGGAGTGTTACTTTTGGCAGATCGATTTCATGAAATTAAATATGCACAAGAATATTACTATCATGAAATTAACTCATCTGATTATAACATCAATCAATACGACAAATATCTATATAGCCCTCAAAGGGCACATACACCAACAGAAATAACAGTCATAATTGACAACACACAAAATCTAGAGAAAGAAATTAGAGAGAGAGTTGGCCGAACGAAACCCAAGAAATTTCTTTAGCGGTGGTGGGCGGCTTCTCTCGGTCTCAGGTGGCTCGTGATCCCATGCACAAAGGTTCGGTTTCTTCTCAGTCGGCAGCGGTTCTCCAGATTTCCGGAGGCAGTAGCTGGTGGGGTTTTCCTGACAAGTTTTTGGAGTAGTTTTTTTGGTCGTTATTCAAAATTTTTCTGGTAGTTCATTGCCCACACAACGTCTAGAGTTGTCTTAGAGAATACAAGCAAATTCTCAAGTACACGCTTCAAAGGTCAATTATAATCTTCCACTTTTATTTAGTTTTGTATTTATATGCATGACAAATCGAACAAGGTAAACCAAAATCTTATGCCTTGGTTTTGAGAGGGGAGTCCTGAATTGGATGGAACAAACCGTTTGGGTCAGAGAAAGAGTTTCCTAATCAGATTGCACGAATAGAAATTTTTTATCAGACCCGGACCTAGATTCTTTCACAACTGTAACATGTACAAGACTCTAAAAGGATATTTACTTTCATAAATTTCAAGAAACTAAATTCTTATTACTTTTGAAAATAATAAAAAGACTCAAATACTCAAAATAAACAAAATATTTAACTCTGACACTCTCAAGAAGTTAAATTCTCAAAAATATTAGAAGTAATAAAAAGACAAAAAATCAAAAAGGATGTTTATTTTAAAAACCAAGAATTAAATTCATAGGTATCTAAAATAATAAAAACACACACAAAACAAACAAAACTAAAAAGAAAACACAAGAACAAGACAAGGACAAAAGAAAAAAAAAATGCAAACCAGGGCGCAAAATGCGCGAACGTTTTCTTGGGTTTTAACGACAGACTGCGTGCATCGCTAATACCCTTGCGTCGGCTGCTTCCTTTTGAGCTCGAATTTTAGCGACAATCCTTCAAGGGGTCACTAAAGGTTGAGGCACACCTAGGGTTAAGGTTTTATCCCCTATTTCGCAGCTTTCTCCACAAGGTTTATCTTCCCTTCAACTTCCTTCATTTTCCATTGAGCTACACGTGTACTATCTTCAATGCTAGCCCACAAAAAAGGTAGTACACAAAAGAAAACCAAGTTTAATCTGACACAAAACGAAACAAAACACAAAACTGAAGGAAAAATAAACAAGCCCAGGCTAAATCGAAAACCTCACTTTCGTGCAATGCATTCCAGAATCGGAAGCTTTCGACCAAGCTCAGGCTCAAATTAGTTTACCCATGAACGGATCTTAGCTTATACTTATTTAATCTATTAATCGGGACACAAAAAATTAAATATTTAATTAAAGCGGAATGTTTAAAGATTCTACCTTTTGTAGCGAAGTCTCTTGCCTAAAGAAATACCAAATCTTTGAGCTTATTCCAATAGAAAATCCACTAGATTACTCCGTAGAACTTCAAATATTGCGTGGGCAATAATCTATCGAAGTCTACTTGCTTAGCCCACAAGGAAATCTCTAAAACTGGACTCAAACCAAAAAACTGATCACAAAATTCAAGTCACAAAAATACTGCTACTGCTGCCCAAAAGCTGCTGCCTTTAATAAAACCACCAGTCCAGGCACCGAAATTGAAGCTCCCCACTCGTGATCTAGAGAGCCCAAGCCTCGGATCACCAAGAAGAGATCAACGAGACCCAGGCCGAATCAAACGCAATGGACAGCAGTGAATTTTGGCAGCAAGATTCAAGAAAACCGCGGCAGCCCCTTTTGTGCGAGAGAAGGAAAACATGGCAGCAGTTTAGCGGACTGAATCGGAAAAACTGGGCAGAATAAAACCCAAGTATAAAGCTGTGATCTTTGGTTCGAATCCAATTAAGAGCAAGTGAGAAATCTGGTTCGTTTTTGAGAAAGAATCCTTGAAGAAAAATCCTCTCTCTAGAACCTTCTCACTCAAGAAAGCAAGAAAAAAATTGTCTTGCAAGACTTCCTTATTTTTCTTGGGCTTCAAGTCTTCTATTTATAGGAGCTCTAATGGAGACCTAATGGGCTCTCGAGTTGGGCCTTTTAATTTGACTTTCGTTGACCGCTAAGTCTTTCCCGACTAATCAACTCCAATCGACCCATTAGAATTAATTTCTTAACCCACTTTATTAATTTAATTTAATCGAATCCTTAGAATTAATTAACTCAAATAGAATTAATTTCTTAATTCACTCTGTCGATTAAATATTAGTTAAACCTTTAGGATTAATTAATTCATCTTGTTGATTAGTCAAATGCATAATTAGTCGTGCCACTATCGGACTAATTATGGAACTACCGCTCGAAAATGACTTTACATCGCGCCATTATATTTTATTCTATCTCCCCACATTAAAGATCTAGCGCTCGTCAGTTTATCAATTTACTGACAAATTAATTCAACGACTTCTTGGTTTCCAAGATTAGTACCACTCGTCCTTTTATTATACCGGACGTAAAGTCCACCGGCCAGGTTTAGTATAATAGACCTTACGAGCTCATCTTGGGAGCACCATCAACCCGGCGAGCCGGTACATGGATTCCTCCAACTAGCAACGACATATAAGAAGCTAAACACCGCATACCCAACCTACCGAGATATATGCCTCAATTGACCGCAATCTTTGGCAAATATCAAAGCATATGATATCCAACCCTCACGCCCGTCCCAATCTCGGGATTGAGAGACGGAATACTAGGACCGAATTGACTACGCCGATCAGTATAAGCCAATTTTATCCAAACTGGTCGTACTCAATATGCCTCGGGCATATCCGTGTGATTTAAACTAGTTTAGATAAACTAATTTTCAAACCACGCGATAACCTATACCGATAGTATGTTCAAACTATCTCAGTTACGAGCATACTTTTAATATATCAATACTTTAACCAATAACGGTATCTACTGTGTCTTTCCACACCCCGTTATCTAGTTATATGACATAAAGGAACAAATTTATACTGAAACAAAATGATATGTCAACTCTGGATATTAGTTTTTGATACAAGCCATAGCTTTTCTGTATTCAAAACTAACAAAAAAAAAAAAAAAACAATAATGAACCGAGTTGGCGCGATGCGCACGGCAGGGATTTTGCTATCCCGAGCCAATGGCGTCATCGCGGTCTCCTCGCGGATGGTCCTTAGCTGCCTTGTGCTGTGCACTTTTTAGGGTCAGGGCTAAACGACCTACTATTTCGGCGTTCAACCTTACAACTTGCTCACACTGATAACCTATTTCCCTCAATAAGGTACCGACCCGATGGTTTCTCATCACACAAGACTTAAAACACACAAAACAAGACTCTAACACACAAAATGTGATATCAAGTCAAAAATCAAAAAGAAAACAAAGACCACTTTGACTATTAAGATTGAAAAGTAAAAAATCTAACAAAACAAGTAAAAGTCAAAGACAAACAAAAGGTGGCTTCTTAAAACAAATACTAAATATAAGTAGATGCTTGTAGAGTCACAAAGAAACACACAAACCAAAAGTAAGTAAATAGTTTCTCACAGTCAAAATGTAACCAATCAGAACACGAGCTTGACTACCGGATAAGAGGAAGAAGTTTATACACACACCGGGTAAAAATCACGCATACGGTATTAGTTTTCAAACTCTTACTCCCTTAGTTTCTCAATTAGGTGTGATCACTTCTATCTCAGAACTCCGTTTGCTTCCCTACAAGACTTCAGGAGCAATCAACTTTGGTTTGTCTTTTTCTTTATTTTGCCAGACTTTTGCAGAAGAACTTTTCTTTTATAGAATTTGTCAAATTTTTAAGATTAGCTCTTAGGATCTTGCCTCTTCTAAATTCTATAGACTTTTCTGGGAGTTTTGAAATGAACAATTTAAGGCTAGGGGAATTCTACCTCAAGCACTTAGCAAGTGGACTCGATCTCAAGCTTCAAGTATTCTTTCAAGATCACAATTGAACCGTAAAAGAACACCTACCACCTTTAATCCGTTAACTCCTTTGTTTCCCATTGCGCCGATATGAAGATATGGATTTTTCACCTCTGAATTCTAAAACTCGTACCGCCTGTCATAAAAGGACTACAACGGATTAAGGTTAAAAAATAACACTTTTTAAACTAAAATCAAAGACAAAACAATCGAAAATCAAACAAATTACACGCAGGGGAAATTTGGTAATTTTGATAAAGTTTTGAAGGAACTTTTTAGGGGTAAAAATGTCTTTCCTACCACAAGAATTTGACACTGACACAAATTAAACCTAGAGGGGGGCTTATAGACTCAAACAAAACAAAAATCACTCAAAAAAACTCAAAAACAAATAAATGCATGGTTCCCTATGGGGCCCTCAGACACTGGTTTTGACACGGATATTTGGACTGAAAATTGGATTTATTTTCAACCAATGGAATCATAAAACCTACAAATTCATAGAGAGTGAATTCAAACAGACTCTAGGATATTTGGATCCAAAATTGGAGAAATTTTCAAACCAATGACAACACAAAAACTCAAAAAATAGATAGTAGAATAGAACGAAATGACCTTAAGCTCTTATACCAATCTAACGGGTTATCTTCCTTGAAATACAAGTCAACGATGGTAGCAAAGCTGCCAGGATAATCTGCTTCTTGATAAGACCCAAGTTGTGTCTTGACCTTTTGAAATATTCTCTCCCACTATCTTCCACAGCATGAATTGAAGCGGCTGAATCGCTCAACTCAAGAAAACGCACTATTGTTTAACCCTCGTTGTGCAAAAAGAATATTCAGAGAATGCGTGATGGTTTATGATTGACTTTAGTCAGTACCTAACAAGGCTTAATAGTTCAACCTATAATATTGAAACCAAAAATTGGGTTTTTTGTGGTTTCCTTGCAAGGACTACACACAATCTCGTAAGATTACTCAAAGAGATTTTAACTGAGTTAAAAACTGAACAAGAATTCAAATATTCAATATCAATTGGCAAAAATTGTACCCTTAATTTCGTTTATAATAGGGCCTTTTATAGCCAATTACCAAAGATCTCTTCATTTTCTAAAAAGGTAACCTTCAATCCTAGCAAGAGAATGGCTACAAAATAAATCCTATTACAAAGGGCAGTGCCATAACTTACCCATGTTCTATTCCACCCCTATACAGTTTGTCAAAACCGCACTGACGCAAAAAGAGGGGGGAGAGTTTAGGTTAGCATTAGTTCCCATATTTACCATTGCTATAACTATTTTTTATACAGCAAAATAGGGTCTGTATTGATTCATTAACCAGCCCTCAAAACCGGTGTAGAGCTTGAATCTAGAGCTATTAGGCTTCTCAGTGGTTGAGGGGTATCCTGAAGATTGGTGTAGGAGACCAAAGTACCCGCACTCCCAAGTCTCACCAGAAAATCTTCTAATTTATTCCCCTCTCTAGGAATAAAGCGAATCACCGAGGAGCTTTGATGCATGATGAGGCTAATTTCTACAAGAGCCTTGTGTTCATTCCAGATAAAATTCTCACCTACCGTGATCATTTTTGCCAAACAGGAGCAGTCCGTGAGAAAAAGGATTCCTGTTATGTTTTTTGTTATGCAGAAAGTTGTTTCCGCTAGGAGGGCTCTGATTTCCACCTGAATGGAGTTGTCCACAAGAAGATTACCTACATCGCCATGAATAAAATCCCCTGAGCTTTTTCTGATCACAAATCCGTATCCTGCTGAACCAGTTAGAGTTTCCACCCATCTGTGTTAACCACATGGGGGGAAGAGCAGAATGTTTTCCAGATAATCACTTTTGGAGTTTGCTCAGTTTTTTTGGATTTCTTCTGGGAAGAGGTTTCCAAGATTTCCAGGGCTTCTTGCTTAACCTTTTGAAGGATGCCTTCCAGCCTTGGCGTTTTTCCTTCGAAGAAGGAATCAATGCGCATTTTCCAAAGAAAACCAGAGCAGCACCGATGGGATTAGAATCTAGAATCTCACTGAAGGGCCCGTGTCATTTCTACTTTCCCAGTGGTGCCAACGATTCCATCTAGTCAGCCTTGATAGGACTAAGCCAGAAGTAGCTGCGAGAGAGTCCCATAGAACTGAGATCTTGGGACAGTTGAAGAAGCAGTGGGAGATAGTTTCCATGTTATTTAGACAGAAACAACATCTGGAATGGAAGGAGCACCGTCCCCCAAGTCTACTTAGAACATCCGGGAAGGCTAAAAATTTGTTCTGGAGTCTCAACAAGAAGGTGAAGATCTTGGGAGGGAGGGAAGGATTCCAGACTTTCCTAGCCCACGGGGCTTCTTAACTGGACCTGCAGAGAGATTTATAGGCTAAAGCAGTACTAAAATTACCCACAGGGGAAGCACGCCAAATCAGTCTGTCTGGGGCATCAGTGAAGATCATTTCCATTTCTCTTAAGGATGTGGAAGTATTGTCATCAAGATGTTGGGCGAATTTAGCCCGAAAAAATTCCTTTCACTGCAAAATTGACTTACAGAGAAGTTGGTATCTGGGGGGAGAGAATTGAACTTCCAAATAACACCATGTTCGCTCCAATTGTACGTCCAAAAAAGAGATGAACGCTCCTGAATAATTGATTTTGACAAATATGCAAATTTCCAAGAGTTTTTTTTCCAGATTCTCTGTCAAGAGGTTTTCATCCTTGATGAGTGAGGTAGCGAGGCCATGAATTTAGCCCATAATCCTTCTTCTTTCTTCCATTTATACCATCGTTTCGCCCATAGACTTTTTGTCATTGCCGGGAGTTGTCTAATGCCCAAAACGAAGAAATCCAAAGAAACACACTTCAAGAAAAACTCAAACTACCCAAATCTGAAACAACCCGGAGGCCTGAGCCTAATCTGAAAACCCACGTATGCCGCTAAATGAATCTTCTACCGATCAGAGATCTAGACTTTGGCGAACCCAATGAACAAGCCAAAGGATCAGCGCGACGGAAAAAGATCAATCCCACAGAAAATGGCCAATCGATCGCCGAAATTTGCCCACCAGTTGTGGACACGGAGGAGCTGTGGCGAAGGTCCGGTGCGGCGAAGAAACGAACCAAAATTGGGGCGGCAATCCAATGGGATTTTCTAGGCTTCTAATGGGCTGAGTTCTCGAAGAAGAAAATTCCCAAATCGACTTCAAAAAAGAAACTTCAATGAAGAAGATGAAGTTATCTATCTAGACTTGACTTTCTCACTCTAGAGGCAACTTTGCCTACGAGGCTTCTTATGTCTTCTAAATGCCTAACTTAAGCTATTTATAGGCGTTTCAAGGCAGACCTAGTGGGCTTTTGAGTTGGGCCTTAATGTTTCCCTTTCCTTGACCCTTTTGTCTTTCCTAGACTAATCAACTCCAATTGAACCTTTCGAATTAATTTCTTAACCCACTTCATTAATTAAATTTAATCGAACCCTTTGAATAATTTCGTATAACCCGCTTAGTCAATTAAATATTAATTAAACCTTTAAAATTAATTAATTAACTTTGTCAATTAGTCAAACGCATAATTAGTCGTACCACTAACGGACCAATTATGGAACTACCGCTCAAATTAATACTGATCTTAACCTTCTGAGACCTTTCTTAATGGCCAAGACTCTTTGTAAATAGATAGTGTATCACATACTACACACTATAAGTGTGTTTTTCATAGTTTAGAGAGTTTAGCTTAGTGAGGAAGAAACACACACTTTCTCACATTTTCTCACACACACACACACACTATGAATTCTCTTTGAACATTCATGTTCTATGTAGATTCTAGGTAAATCTACCATTCCAAGTGATAGGGGGTAGTGGATTTACAATAGATGTGTGCAAGACAATGGATTTAGTGAAGATTTTGTATTTTAATATGGTGTAGGTGGTAAGGATTGTTGAGTTATCTTGCATATTGAATGTTGAAGCCTCACCTTTCTTACTCATCGAACTATTCCGAGATATTCTCATTACTTCCATGCGGTTTTTGTTCCCTTCTTTGGTTATTCATGCATATTGTTGAGTGGGTTTCATGCAAGAATTGATTAATTCCTGGTTTTGGATTGGGTTTTGTCTTGTCGTCGATCTTTATGCTGAATATACTCTATTGCTGAGATACGTTGTTGATTATCTAATTTAATGAACATGCGGTTGATAGAATAGTGTTGTCTTGTGTTACAAACTTCATTGTTTATCAAACAAGTGGTATTGGTTATATGGTTTTACTTGATCTTAACGTCAGTAAAATAGAGGATTGATAATAGATAGGATTGACGACCCTATTTCTATTATTGGCTAGTTTTAGTCCTTATTGATTCGGTGACGACGGTATGAAAGTGTTCTTAATTACATGATAATTTACTTAGGAAAAGCCGTTTGGATCTTAGTTGTGGTGTGGTTTTCTGCCATTTACCCATCGTATCTTATTTACTTTATTTTGTTATTTGCATGGTTTTAACTAAACCACTATCCTATTTTACTTTCTTTGATTCATAGACTACTAAAACTACTAGAAATTGTAGTCAGTAAGGACTCGAACCCAGCAACCACTTCAATCAAGACCACAAAGTTCATTGGAACGAAACCTTAAATACTATAGTTTTTGTGTTTTTGTTTTGTTAATTATAAATTTTTTTTGAGTGTTCGCCTAAAATTTCTTACAACGACAAGAACACGTCACGGTGCCTGGCATCAGGGCCAGTTTATACAAGCCAACTCAATTCACTAAAGCAGCAATTATAAGCATTAAAACACCACAAAACATGTTAATTTAACATATGATTGATCTAATTATAAAAATACATGATTTTTCATCCATTAAAGCACAAATCATACATGTTCTATAACATTAAAGCTCCAAACATAAATATTGGAACATATAGAACATATAAGTTTGAAAAATTCATCCATTCTTATCACCATAATCCCATTCAACCATATTTAACATCCATAGCATTGTACTATGAAAATTTTAAGAAGACCACTTTTGAAAATTTAGCACAAAACAGCTCTATACTCTTACCATTGATTCTTGAACATGTATGATGTATTGAATTCTCTAATGAACAAAAGAAAATTGAGTTGTAAGTAAGAACACTAAAAATGAAGAAATTCCAATCCAAAACGCATGAATTGAGTACATTAAAGGTGTAAATAACTTTATTTTATGCTCTTGGAAGTTTTGGAAGGCTTAGGTAAGTAGAATGGAGGTTTAAAACTCCATGGTACCTCATTTAGATCGTTTAAAGCTCAATTGAGTATCGGCTCTGCAGAGGTTCTAGTCGGCACTGCTAATACCTCCTACCAGACTTTGGTGGCGCCCTAGTGTTGGAGCCTGGTAGTCGTCTGCAATTGGCGGCACGCTAGCGGCACACAGGTACTTCATACTATTTTTTCTCGATCTTCGCAAAATTACTTCCACTTGACTTTTACACCGACCAAATCATATACGTACAACACAGGAATGTGTTCCAAAACATCATACTCAAAAATCACAATGTAATCCATGACTTATTAGCAATTTTGAACTTTAAAAATCTAAAAACTAGAAAATGAAAAGAAAACTGCTAAAAATGCTTGGGTTGTCACCAAATAAGTGCTTTGGACTTTATAGTCTCCGGATTGACTTGTCTTGAAGTGTAGAATCAATATACTTCTAAGCTCCTTGAATCTTATGCAATAGATGCAGTTCCCTTGCTACCTTCCACCAAGTTCTTCAAATCCTTGTATTTTTGTTTTTGTCTATCTCTTCTCTTCTTCCTCATAATCCTAAACTTCTCATTTCTTGCTTTCTTGAGATTGTTATCAATGGCTAATTCTTCATCCAACTCCTCATTTTCTTGATTGTATGGCATTTCCTCATTCCTCTATGCTTGAGCTTCTCTAAATTCCATCCCATCAATCTTCCTTTCTACTTAATGAAGTCTCATTGAGAAGTCACAAAAACAATTCTTCTCTTGTAACATCATTGCTAGTATCTCTTTTTGTAGGTTGGGAGATGACGTGACTCAAAAATATACCTTTTTTATGACCTAAAATCATACATGTTTAGCTTACTTTTAGTTGTTTTTCAGTGAATATTACATCTTTTATAACCTTTCAATGCACTTATAGTTGGATTTGCATGGTTTTGAAGTAACGAGGCACTTTGGAGAATTTTGTAAGAAACTTAAAGACTTTAGCTGGAAAAAGGAAGAAATCACACAATATTGAAGTTTAAAGAGAAGAATTTGGAAATAGCGTGAATTAATGAATATTTCGAGTCTGGCGTCCACTATGCACTGGCGCCTGGTCGCCGCCAACCCCGACGTCCACATGGCACCAATGTCTGATCTCCGCTGACCTCGGTGTCACCATGGCGCCACAGCATGGTCGTCGCCCCGAAATCGCTGCAGAAGTTCCAACTTTACCCTTGGCATGACTTTTCTTATGTAATACCTATTTTAAACCTCTGGAACCTTTCTTAATGCCCAAGACTCTTTGTAAATACATAGACCATCACATACTAACACACCTAAGTGTGTTTTTCATAATTTAGAGAGAGTAGCTCAGTGAGGAAGAAACACACACTTTCTTACCTTTTCACACACACACACACACACACTATGAATTCTCTTAGAACATCCATGCTCTAAGTAGATTCTAGGGAAATCTACCCTTCTAAGTGATAGGGGGTAGTGGATTTCCAAGAGATGTAGAACACGTTAGTGGATTTAGTGAAAATTGGTGTTTCTTTATGGTTGAGGTTCTAAGAATTGAGAGTTGTCTTACATTATGGATGCTAAGTCCTCACCTTTCTTGCTAATCGAACTATTTCGAGATATTCTCTTTACTTCCATGTGGTTTATGTTCTCTTCTTTGGTTATTCATGCAAATTGTTAAGTGGGTTTCATGCAATAATTGATTAATTAATATTTATGGATATGGTTGTTGCCTTGTTGTTGATTTATATGTTGAATCTACTTTATTACTGAGTATTGTTATGGATTATCGACTTTGATGAACATGTGGTTGAGACAATAGTGATGTCTTGTGTTACAAGTTTCATGGTCTTAAGTACATGTGGAATTTTGTGGGTAATTTTGCTCTATCTTGATGAAGGTAAAGTAGAGGATCGGTAATAGATGGGATGAACGACCCTATTTCTATTATTGTCTAGTTTTAGTCCCTATAAATTCGGTATTTACGACATTAGAGCGTCCAAGAACAATTGCATGATAATTTGCTTATAATAGCTCCTTGGATCTTGGTTGTGGTGTGATATTCCGCCTTTTACCCGTACTATCTTTATTTTGTTCTTTGCATGAATTTTAACAAATCACTATCTTACAATTTACTTTATTATATTCATAAGCCAGTAAAACTATTAGAAATTGTAGTAATTAAGGATTCGAACCCAACAATCACTTCACACAAGACCAAAAATTTCATGGGAACAAAATCTTAAATACTATAGTTTTAGAGTTTTTGTTTTGTTAATTATAAATTTTATTTTTGAGTGTTCTCCTAAAGCTTTTACAATGAAAAGGACACGTCAAAAATTGGCCCCGGTCGATGGGAATTTGTCTATTTTGAGTGATTATTGTTTTTGAAAGTTTGTGGTGTTTACTTGTTTTTGTATTTTTAGTAGTTTTTATTAGCTATTGAGTTTTTGTAAGTAATCTTTTGAGTGCAATTGTTCATCTAATGTACATATCCTTTTTGTGTTTTTAACTTTATTTTAATAGTTTCTTTTTCTTTTTTTTCTTAGGTACTTGGTTACTTTGAACAATGGCACAACAAATTCGGGCTAATCCAAGGTTTTATGAGCCTGGGAGGAGTGAGTTTGTGGGTCATGATGACGCAATTGACTAAAGGAGAAATGAAGTAATGGGATTTTTGAAAATGCAATTGCAATATGTGATCTATAGAGCTAGTAGAAACACAATTTCTATTTGGGGTATAGAGGCACAATTAGAAGAAATAGAAGCAAAAATAGAAGCTATATTCTTGGATTATGAGATAAAAAATCAAAGGAAAGTGGGATGAAAAGTGAAGTTGATGATTTAGTGAGTTGTATAATCAAGTTTGGGGTGTGTGATTAGTATTAGAATGAACTGGATGAAGTTGGACCGATCATTGAGGAAATTAGTGAAACAAGTGATGATAATGAGTATGGAGAAGATGAGAATATTCTCTTGTGGCATAGTGGTTTGAGGAAAATAGAACTTAAGGTGAATAAGGTACAAAACACTCTTGATATTCTCATGATCAATATGTTGGAGATCAATGATACTTTATGGAAAGATCCAAAGACAGAAAAGTTGTATAAGGACAAGTTTAAGGAGTTAGAAGCTAGCACTAAGATGGAGAAAAGTGAGCTAACTCATGAAGAAATAGTGATAAATAGAAAGAATAGGAGAAAGCTCAAAAGGAAGTTGAGCCAAGGAGAATTGTAAGAAAATGGTTGAGAATTTCTCTAAGCTTAAGGAAGTCCTTGGAAAGATCAATGAAGCCTTTGGAAGTGCTAATTACGTGCAAGACGCCATGAGTCTTATACCAACTTGATAATTTACCATGAAACAAGTCTAGCCGGAGACTCTAAAGTCGAAAACACTTATTGGGAGGCAACCTAAGTGTTTTTATAGCTTTTTAATTGATTTTCTAGATTTTAGATTCTTAAATTTTTCAAATGCAAATTTGTCACATGTTCTTATGTGGTTTGTGAGAATATTGATTTGGAACATGTGTATATGTTGTAGGTACAGGTATTAGAAAGATTGGATGAAGCAAAACATGAAGACATCAAGGTTTGGGAATTTTGTCAAAAGTTCCATGACGAGTGTCCACGCAGCACCTGCATAACGTCGTGCATCGGGCGGCATACAGGTGTCGTGCCATCCTTACATCATCAGCAAAGGCGCTATCAGCAATGGCATAGTCACCGCACTCTCGACGTCCAATTGTAGCCTAGACGATGAAGAGGCGGCATGAAAGTACCACGCCTTCACTGGACGAAAAAATGAGTATATAAGGTAAAACGGGCAGCAACAAGGCTACAGCCTAATTGCCACCCAGACGTAAAAAAGAAAACATTTCTAAAGTCGCGCATCGAACTGAGCTTAAATCCAATCCATTTAACAGGTTTTTTGATTTTAAACTCTTTAAGCAAACAGTTCCTTACCTACTAGCAAGCGATTTGAACCAATCGGATTGCTCCAAAACAACTTATTCTCGCACAAATCAAAGGTAAAAGTTCTAGGGTTCATTTCTTTTATTTCAAATTGGGATTTTTGAATTCTGTGATTTAAAGGTGATTTTGTTAGAATAAGTACGATTTTTTACACTTAAAAAAGTATGGGTAACATGATTCTATGCGTGATTTATTCATTATGTTCATACAATCGTTATTTGGTGAATTCAATTTTCAAGAACATTCTGAATTGTGCTTTATTGAAATAGATGAAGGAAAACAGAACAAGCCTGGGCTAAATCGAAAATCTCACTTTCGTGCAATGCATTCCAGAATCAGAAACTTTCGACGAAGCTCAGGCTCAAATTCATTTTCCCATGAACGGATCAAGGCTTATACTTATTTAATTTATTAAATCGACAACTATCGCATAAAGATTGAACCTTTAATTAAGAGCGGAAGAATTAAAGTTTATACATTTGAAGCGAAGTCCAACGCAATAAGAAAAACCAAATATTTGCTTGTCATTACCACCGAAATCCAAAAGATGGCTCCAAAAAACTTCAAATACTGTGTGGGAAATAATCTATCGAATTATACTCGCAAAGCCCATGAAAACCCACAAGGAAATCCCTCAAAATTGGACTCAAAAAACCAAAACTTGATCACCCAAAACTGCACCACCACTCGCAGCTCAAGACTGCCGTAAATACCACACCAAACATTGGATTTCAATCAGCCCGGTTGTGATCTAGACAGCCCAGACCTCCGATCACCTAAGTGGGATCAAATGAAGCCTAGGCCAAATCAAACGCACTGCGCAAACTGAAGATCCAGCGCTGGAAATAAAAAACTACTGCGGCTGTCCGATCAGCGAGAGGTCCGGTGTGAATAAAACAATAAACCGAAAAGGTGAAATCTTTGGTTCGAATCCAATCTCGAGCAAGTGAAAAATCTGATTCGTTTTTTGAAAAAGAACTCTTGATGAATAAGTTCTCCTTCTAGAATTTTTCACTCAAGAAAGCAAGAATTGTCTTGCAAAACTTCCTTAAGTTTCTTTGGCCTTAAGCTTTCTATTTGTAGGGAGCTCTTAAGGAGACCTAGTGGGCTTTTGAGTTGGGCCTTTTAATTTGACTTTTGTTGACCACTTAGTCTTTCCAAGACTAATCAACTCCAATCAACCCATTCGAATTAATTTCTTAACCCACTTCGTTAATTTAATTTACTCGAACCCTTAGGATTAATTAATTCATATAGAATTAATTTCTTAATATACTTTGTCAATTAAATATTAATTAAATCTTTAGGATTAATTAATTCACTTTGTCGATTAGTCAAATGCATAATTAGTCGTACCACTATTGGACTAACTATGGAACTACCGCTCAAAAATGACTTTACATAGCGCCACTATATTTTCTTCTATCTCCCCACATTAAAGATCTAGTGCTCTTTGATTTATCAATTTACTGACAAACTAATTTACGGCTTCTTTGTATCCGAGATTATTACCACTCGACCTTCTTATTATACCGGACATAAAATCCACCGGTCGGGTTTAGTATAATAAACCTTACGAGCTCATCTCGGGAGCACCATCAACCCAGCGAACCGGTATGTGGATTCCTCTGACTAGCAACGGCACATAAGAAGCTAAACACCGCATACCCAACCTACCGAGGTATAGGCCTCAATTGATCGCACTCTTTGGCACATCAAAGCATACGATATCCAACTCTCACGCCCATCCCAATCTTGGGATTGAGAGACTGAATACTAGGACCGAATTGACTACGTCGATCAGTAAAGGTCAATTCTATCGAAACTGGCGTGCTCAATATGTCCCGGGCATATCCGTGTGATTTAATTAGTCTAGATAAACTAATTTCTAAACCACACGGTGTAGGACTATCTCAGTTACGAGCGTACTTTTTATATATCAATATTTTAACCAATAACGGTATCTACTGTGTCTTTTCACACCCCGTTATCTAGTTCTATGATATAATGGAATAATTTAATACTGAAACAAAATGATATGTCTTCTGTGGATATTATTTTTTTATACAAGCTATAGCTTTTCTGTATTCAAAACTAACAATCTCCCACTAATACTCAAAGTTATGCAAAGATGTACAAAAACTGTCCAACCCGCTATTACACTGTCATCATAATGAAATCTACAGAACACCTTTAAGCTCACTCACATGGCTCCCTCAAGAATCTTACTCCCATGCCCTCTACGTGTCTCTAAAAAACCTTTGGGGTCAATGGCTTTGTGAAAGGATCTAATAGGTTGTCATTTGATTCTATCATGGCCACGGTCACGTCTCCCCTCTTTATGATCCCTCGTTTCAGGTGGTACTTGTGCTCTATGTGTTTACTCGTATCAGGTGGCATTCTCGTATCATGGTTCCCTCGAGTTAGCAACTGCACCATTGTTATCACAATAAACTGTGATGGACCTAGGCAACTCAGGAACCCCATCTAAATGCACTATGAAGTTTCGGAACCATACAGCTTCTTTTGTTGCCTCTGATGCTGCAACGTACTCAGCCTCCATGGTGGAGTCCGCCACGCATTTCTGCTTGACACTCCGTCATATTATGGCACCACCTCATAGAGTAAACACAAACCCAGAGGTAGACTTACTCTTGTCCATATCACCTTGAAAGTCCGAATATGTGTAACCCAACGGTACAAGCTCCTGCGCTCTATAAACTAGGACACAATCTCTTATCATACGCAAGTACTTGAGAATGCATTTTACTGCCTCCCAGTAAGCCTTCCCAGGGTTACTCTGATATTTGCTTAATGCCAATGGCAAAGCAAATATTAGGCCTCGTATATAACGTAGAATACATGAGGCTATCGACTGCTGATGCATAGGGTACCGCCTGCATGACATCTATCTCCCCAGCAGTCTTGGGACACTGCTCCTTAGACAAATACACCCCATGCCAGAAAGATAGTGAACCCTTCTTGGAGTTTTGCATGTTAAAATAAGCCAGAATAGTGTCTATCTAGGATGCCTGGGAGAGAGTCAGAGAACGTTTCCTATGATCTCAAAATAATCTTGATCCCAAGGATATGTCTAGCCTCTCCCAAATCCTTCATATCAAATTGTCTGGACAACCATGCCTTTACATCTGACAACACCTTTTTACTGTTGCAAATCAGAAGGATGTCATCTACGTAAAGTATGAGGAAAACCACAGTATCACCATCATGCCTGCGACATACACACTGTTCATCCAGACGCTGAGTGAATCCATAGGACTGGATAACCTCGTCAAAATGGATGTTCCAACATCTGGATGTTTGCTTGAGTCCACAAATGGACCTCCTAAGCTTGCATACCTTGTGCACTTGGCCCTAAAAAATGAAACCCTCTGGTTGCTGCATAAACATGGTCTCCTTAAGACTTCCAGTAAGGAAAGCTGTCTTGATGTCCATCTGCCGAATCTCATAGTCCATATGAGCAGCTATGGCCAAGAGACTCCGGATCAACTTAAGTATAGCTACTGGGGAAAAGGTATTCTCATAATCGATACCCTTTTTCTGAGTATACCCCTCCGCCGCAAGCCTAGCATTGAAGGTCTCAACCCTTCCGTCAGATCATCTCTTTCGCTTGTAGACCCATTTGCACCCAATAGGCCAAAACCCATCAGGAAAGTCTGTCAACTCCCATACTTGATTTGAGTCCATAGAACCCATCTCAGCAAGAATCTGCATCTTTATCCTGGAGAGCCTCATTGTAGCTAACTGGGTCTGGTTCATGAGCGCCATGGATAAAGTCCAAAGACTAACCCAAACCCATGTACCTCTTGGGTTGTCTGGAAACTCTCCCACTACGATGAGGCGTAGCCTGTGTAAGAGCATCATCTATGATATTGTGTGCAGTCTCTTGTGGTGTGTCTTCCTGTACTCGTGCATCTGGAATAGTGGGCTGACCCATAAGCTCTTCCAATACTACCTTGCTCTTTGCCTTGTGATCTAAAATATAGTCCTCCTCAAGAAACTTGGCATTGGTGCTCATCACCACCTTCTGATCCTGAGGACTATAAAACAGACCACCTTTCATTCCTTTGGGGTAGCCTACAAAAAACATAATCTCAGATCTCGCATCTAGCTTGGCTGTGTCTGCCTTAAGCACATATGCTGGACAACCCCAAATCCTAAGGTGTCTCAGACTAGGCTTTCGCCCAGTCCACAACTCTACTGTGGTCGAAGACACAGATTTAAATGGTACGAGATTTAGGAGATAACACGCTAACTCCAAGGCTAAACCCCAAAACGATATAGGCATTTCGCTATAACTCATCATCGATCTAACCATATCCATAAGAGTCTTGTTCCCCCTCTCTGCTACACCATTCTGCTGGGGTGCGTCAGGTGCAGACAACTGGGTCTGAATACCCTCATCTGACAAATAGGACCTAAATTCACTAGAGAGGTATTCACCAACGCGATCAGATCACAAGGCCTTAATACACTTACCCATATGGTTCTCCATCTCAGCCTTAAATTCTTTGAACTTGCCAAAGCATTCAGACTTGTGGCGCATCAGGTATATGTATCCATATCTAGAGTTATCATCCATGAAAGTCACGAAATAATCATAACCACCTCTAGCTTAAACTGACTTAGGCCCACACAAGTTAGAATGAATCAACTCTAAAACCTCATTGGTCATATACCCCTTTGCCTTGAAAGGCCTCTTGGTCATCTTACCCTCCAAGCATGACTCACAGGTCGGATAGCTGTCAATATCCGATGAGTCCAAAGACCCATTATTGACCAACCTTTGAATCCTACTAAGGTTAATGTGACCGAGTCTCAGATGCCAAAGATAAGTTTGATTCAAAGGGGAAGACTCCTTTCTCTTACTATGATTCGATGATGAGTTATTAGTTTCTATGTTTTGCATTACTGGGAAGTATGTCTTGATTAAAAACAGATTGTCAACTAATGTACCAGAACAAATAAGCTTCTGGCTCTTTCTAATAAAAACAGAATTATCAGAAAAAACACACTTATAACCATCGAAAATAAGTTTAGAAACTAAAAGAAAATTCTTACGAAAACTGAGTACATATAAACAATCTCTCAAATGAAAAACTGAGTCTGAAAAATAAAGAGATAAAACTCCCACTACAACAACAGATACTCTGGTAGTATCCCCAAGGTAGACCTACAACTCTCCCTCTCTAAGCAGTCGGGTCACTTGGAACCCCTGCAAAGAATTACAAACAAGATCAGTGGCTCCTGAATCCACACACCAAGTATATGTGGGAATCGCCGCTAAACACGTCTCAGTAACTAGGAAAAATTTACACATACCTCGAGGCTTTGGGCAGTCCTTCTTCCAATGTCCTGCTTTGCCACATGTGAAGCACAAGCACTTGCCTTTCGGCTTATGCTTCTTGGCAATGCCCGCCTTGGGTCCATGATCAGCAACTCTTACTTTCTGGCCTCTCTTCCTCTTTTGCTTCCTGGCTTTGGGCCCAGCAGAGGAACCTGAGTGACCAACAGTAGCCAAAGCTTACTTTTTCTCTACGAAGAGGCCCTCAGTGGACACCAATGCAGTTATGAGTTCGGGAAGCGAATATGAGAGCTTGCCCATATTGTAGGTCAACTGAAACTGCTCAAAATTGGGGGGCAAACTCTAGAGGATGATATCGACCTGGGTCTCCCCATCAATGTCACCTCCCAATACCTCGATCTCATTGATGCAGCTCATCATGTCCAGCACGTGATCCTTCATTGAAGTGCCCTCAGCCATCCTAGCATTCATGAGTTTCCTCGTAGCTGACTGTTTGGCTGCCCTGCCCTGATGTCCAAACATCTCCCTGAGGTTGAGCATCATATCATAGGCTGAGGTAAACAACTGATGCTGGTGCTGCAGTATACTCGACATACAAGCAAAGATGTAGCACTGGGTCATCTCATCAGCCTTCTGCCACCTCATATATGGCTCTCGCTGCTCAGGGGTGGCATCATTGCTGGGATTAGGGGGCACTCCTCAGTGAGCACGTACTTGTAACCCTCAGCGGTAAGGACAATGTCTAGGTTACGTTTCCAGTCAATGTAATTTGGACCCGTAAGTTTGTTCTGATTCAAAATAACAACTAGCGGGTTGAACGATAAATCAACAACTGAAAAATAAACAATCAAGTTTCATTATATTTTTTTCAAGAATATTGATATCCTTAAAAATAATATAATCTCCATTGACATCTCTCACACCGGGATTAACGAAGGTCACGCGGGTGAATATCTAGGCCAACCCACATTCGTTCAAGAAGAACTAAAGTTCATTAATTTCACTATCTGACCAACGATCTTATGGTCAATGAAATTAATAGTCAATTCTTTTAGCCGTACACATAAATAGCGTAACCTCGCGGGAGGAATACTATAAATAGTACACTAAGTGTATGTCATTACGTGACTTCTATATTTGTTACTTAGGAAACTAATGTGGCCTCAGCTGGGAGGGTGTCACAACTTTCTCCAATTAAACTCACTATAGTCATCCCTTCGGAAATTCATTCCAGTGATATCTATGATTGTAGACTTGTCCGCATGGAGAAAGGCCATAATACCAACTCGCAAGAATAATCACATCACCAATGAACCCGTAATGGAGGCCATGAGGATATTTACCAACCCGCTCCCACTTAGATTTTTAAGTTTGAGGATTTTTACGTTTTAACATGCAATATCTTAACTATGGATATTCGAACCCATAAAACCATTGGAATTTTAATATGCGAAAAATCTACCTTAGTTAATTGCACTTTACTTTTTAAAATGGTTTGGTTTGGTTTTATTTCATGCAAAAAAAAAAAAAAAAGAAAAACACACAATCACAAAAAAAAAAAAAGGGAAATTAAAGAAATAAAATTTCCTGACTATCATGGTCTTCTCTATCTTTGATTCCTCGCCTCGGTGACACGTCCTGTCATGTCGCTCCCACTTGTTATTTGGATTCCTCTCTATTCGCCTGGGTTTTGTACGTAAATAGTAATCACCCAAAATTATGAGAAACCAAAACCCGCGAATATAAGTTACCCAAAATAACATCTTCGTCATAATACATAAATTCCTATGTACAAAGGCGTTTTTCTAGGAATTTAAATACGACATGATTAGATCAAATCCTACTACAAGATTTTTCTAATCCTACACGGCTTCTAGCTCGTGGTTATTACTATTACAAACATTTCCATTCGAAAACAGTACGAGCTCGGACATTTCCCAGGGTTTATGAAATAAAAATAAAATTCTACCATAATAGCCAGGAAACTAATACTTTCGACAAAGCTCAGGCTCAAATTCATTTTCCCGGGTACGGATCTAGGCTTATACTTATTTAATTTATTAATCGGGACACAAAAGATACAATCTTTAATTAAAGTTGAAAGATCAAAGATTATACCCTTGTAGCGAAGTCCCTAGCAAAAAGAATACCAAATCTTCGGGAGTGAAATCCACAAGAAAAGATCTTTTACTTTTAATTTGGAATCACCCAAAATCAAAAGATAAGAACTTTGCTCAAAAAAAATTTTTCTTTTCAATTAGGAATCACCCAAAATCGAAAATAAATAATCTTTAACAAAGGTTGAAACTTTGGTTGCGAAAACCACCAAAAAATCCCTCGAATGACTCCTACACACCCCAAAGTTGTGTGGGCAACTATCTACGGGGTAGATCTAGCAATAATCAAGAAACCCACAAGAACATAGCCTCAAAGAAACTCAAAAAATTGCTGCCCAAAAACTGGACAGCAGCTGCCCAAAATAAAACCAAAATAGCCGCGCAATAGATTTCCTCAAAGACCACTGAAAATGAAATCCGAGCTCGGCAGCAAAGTTTAAATACTGCAGACTAGGCTGCTCATAAATTAGGTGGACAGCCAATAATTAAAATGGGTAACCAGCGGCAATAGAAAATGGGTAATCAGCTGCTCATAAAATGAGTAATCAGCCGCTCATAAAATTCTGGACAATAACTACCTTTTTTAATTAAAATGGGCGGACAGCAGCTAGCTTAAGTGAATAAAAAAATATTTCTTTTTGGGCTGAGTTTTTCGTTCGAGGAAGAAGGATCCTTAGTCGACTTCGAAAGAGATCTCCACGTAGAAGATGAAGTTCTCTCTCAAGACTACTCATTCTCTCACTAGGCAAATATTGCCTCCTAAGTTTTCTTATATATTGGAATTGCAAGAATTTAGTATTTATAAGGAGCTTCAAGGGAAACCTAGTGGGCTTTTGAGTTGACCCTTAATGTTTGACTTTCGTTGACCCTTTAGTCTTCCCTGGACTAATGAACTCCAATCGAGCCTTTCAAATTAATATCTTAACCCACTTCGTTAATTTAATTTAATCGAACCCTTAGGATTAATTAATTCATATAGAATTAATTTTCTTAATCCAGTTTTTCAATTAAATATTAATTAAACCTTTAGGATTAATTAATTCACTTTATCGATTAGTCAAACGCATAATTAGTCGTACCACTAACGGACCAATTATGAAACTACCGCTCAAAAATGACTTTACATAGTGCCACTTTATTTTCTTCTATCTCCCCACATTAAATATCTAGTGCTCGTCGGTTTATCAATTTACTGAAAAATAATTCACCGACTTCTTCGTATCCGAGATTAGTACCACTCGACCTTCTTATTATACCGGACGTAAAGTCCACTGGCCAGTTATAATACAATAAACCTTACGAGCTCATCTCGGGAGCACCATCAACCCGGCAAACTGGGGATTCCTCCGACTAGCAACGGTACGTAAGAAGCTAAACACTGCATACCCAACCTATCAAGGTATAGGCCTCAATTGACCGTACTCTTTGGTAAATCAAAGCATACGATATCCAACTCTCACGTCCGTCCCAATCTCGGGATTGAGAGACTGAATACTAGAACCAAATTGACTACGCCGATCAGCACAAGTCAATTCTATCCAAACTCATCGTGCTCAATATGCCCCGGGCATATCCATGTGATTTTAATTAGTCCAGATAAACTAATTTTCAAACCACATGATAACCTATACCGATAGTATGTTCAAACTATCTCTGTTACGAGCATACTTTTTATATATCAATACTTTAACCAATAACGGTATCTACTGTATCTTTTCACACCCAGTTATCTAGTTCTATGATATAATGGAACAATTTAATACTGAAACAAAATGATATGTCATCTGTGGATATTAGTTTTTGATACAAGCCATAGCTTTTATGTATTCAAAACTAACAATAGAATTGTGTTAGCTCAAGTTTAGAACAATTGTGTATATAAAGAGAATGTTTTGCATGATATGGGCAATCAAATAGCTGAATGGAATTATTTTTAGAAATTTTGGTTAAAATCACGCTAGGCGATGTCACGGCATTGTACCTTATGACAACCAAGTGCGGTGACCTATAGGTTCTGACGCCTGTATGACGCTAACTTTGGCGACTTCCTGGCACCAACACCTGTACAATGCCTAGGTGATTTTTGCAGCTAATCAGCATTTTCTTAATTCATTTCATAATTTTTTTATATGCAGATTATGGCTAGAGTAAAGAATCTTGGGCCAAGTCAAAAACAGGTAAATACTAGCAGACCCCGAAATACATTGAGGTTTACAAAACCTTTTGAAGAAATTTTTAAAAGAGATGATGAGGTAAGAACTGAGAGTGATACTAGATATTACAGTGTATTAGTCAGAGGAATCTGATGAACATAATGAAGATTATAGAGAAGCAGAATCTTCTAGAGCTAATACTTTCAGTGAAGAGTCTCAACCGGCCGTGAGTTCATCTTCACAATCTAAGGAAGAAGAAGTTGTTGTTCTACCACCAAGCAAAAAAGAAAAGACAATTCATACAGCTACAATCTAGAAACAGAAAAGAAACTAAATCAAGAATGGAAGAGATAGCTTACCTTGCAAAAAGGAATAAGCAGGAAAAGTAAGTACTAGGAAACTATTGAACGAAATGGTTGGTAGAAATTCATGCCCTCTTCAAAGTTTGCCAACAAGCACTTATGCAGAGATTTTCATGCTGCTTTATGGTTCAGAAATTCCAACCAGACTATCAAATTAAGACAGCAAAGCTTGCTGATTTCAAAGGAATCCCTGAATTCATTTACGTGGATAAAAGGAAAGTGATTATTAACAAAGGACAAGCTTAATCAGAGAAAGGTAGAGTATAAGAATTGGAGGAACTACATCAGTCCTGCAGTACCTTGTTCATCTATATGGCACCAAGTAGTTTATAATGATTTCGACAGCAGAGCTAAAACCATTTACACCTTCATCAGGCATAACATCATTCCCTTGAAGAACCAAAGAATAACTAAGGACAGATTCTTACTTTTGTTAGCTTTGATGGAGGGAGAACGCCTTGATTTGGGTGACTTTACCTATTTTGTCATGCTTGATACTCTTAATGGTAACTCAAATAGTGGTTTCAATTTTTCTTCACTAATACAGGATAAAAGCTGAGTAAGCCTAATGATGATAACACTTGTTTGGGTAGAGAAGTGGGGAAATAAAAGATTGTAGTTTCAAAGCAGTTAAGAGGGCAGAGCGATAGGAACATATATCATGGAGAAGCTAGCACCTCTACATCAGGACCACCTCTGAGGAATTTTATGGATCACCTGGACATTATTGTAAACAACATGCATGTTTTGATGGATAGAACAACTGCTCTGGAAGCATTATACAAGAAAATTGAGGAATCTCATAATATTGATTTACAAGCATGCTTTGAAGTACAACTGCCTGAACCTGAGACATATTCCAGGCGATCTAAGCAGTGATGAAGAAAGAGTTTGAAGATTCCCTACCAATATAAACCTTTACCTACTTTTGATGACAATTTGTAGTTTTACTTTTATTTTTATTTTTGGATATTTGTTTTGGATTTTTAGTTTTGAATTGCTTGGTGTTTTGCAGGATGATTAATATGGTTGAACGGGTTTATTTTCATATGAATAATTGCATTTCTTAATCTTTTATGTTGTACATGCTCCTATACCTTGTGAATTGATGTTTAATGCTAATGGAGCATGCATAACTTGTGTTGCAATGAAAGGAAATCATGCATTCTTACTAAAGGAACAATAATATGTTAAAATAAACTTGTTGATGTTTTGTGGAAAACGATAAAAGTGTTGAATTAGTGAATACTTGCTTAAAGATTTGAGGACATGAGACATGAAGGCATCGTACCTTCATGCCGCACATGCTAGCGACCGCCAGGAGCCAACACCTGTTGGATGTCGTCTATAAAACTGCAAATCTTTGTACTTTCTTTTCTATAAGAATTCACTAATTTTGTGCAATTTTTCAGGGCATGTTTAAATTCATGAAGTAAGAAAGGAGAATTATGAGCTTATAATGGAAGAGTGGAGGCTTATAGATCATACGCTATTGGTTTTTCTCTCTACAAAGGATTTACAACAACAGTTTAAAAATCCTTACAACTATTACTTTCTTATACATTTTGTTGACACTTTACAATTTAAATATTTTTATTTGCTTTGGTGTGTTAATTTTTATGTTTTTAATTAAAGTGTGAGTGATTTACATTGGATATTTGGCTAACATTATTTGGGCATGAGTTTAACTGTGATAAATGAATCTAAAGATTAAGAAATTGGTACCTCATTGTCCCACTTTTGTTTTTTTATGTACATTAAGGACAATGTATATTTTAAGTGTTTGTAGGGGGGTAGATAAAAATTAGTTGTTATAAGTCTTCATGTTTGGTAATTGAGAACAAAATGTCCGATTTGAGTTTCTCTTTATTTAGTCAAGGCAAACAGAGCCCGATTTCCGTATAGGAAATCAATAGGGCTCTGACTTTCCAATAGAGTCCTATTAGAGTTTGTTTTATGGAGTTTTTCCCTTCTTAAAGGTGAGTTATAAATGGTTTCTTTGTTGTTTATTATAGCCTTATTGTAGCTCCCTTACCACTTCATTGGAGCGTTCACGGAACGAGGGCCGGAGCTCTGCTTCGGTCCACCTCCTGGGTGTCTTTCCTCACCTTAAAATAGAACAAAATACAACTAAACAAGAGGAAAGGCAACCAGTATGCAAGCGGGAGTGCCGATTGACTTCAAAAATTTTGCTCTATTTTGGATTTTGTTAAAATTTTTCTGACACCAAAAAACCCGTTCAAGCTAGTTTTGTGTATTTGCATTGCATGATTGGTGGAAATATTATGGAAATGGTTGAGCATTGATAGGTATGATCTGAGTTCTTAGTTGACATCTTGATATGTAATCACATTTCCACCCTTGACTTTATGTGAGCATATTTGAGCCTTTATGGAGCATTTCTTATTTGTTTGCTCATTTTTCTTTGGTTGTGTGATTTGTCTTTCATGAATGATTGAATCTAGAACTTGACTTTACCATACATATGAAGACCTTTTACGTGTTTGTGATACATTAAAGTGATGAAGGCAATTAGTTAGCTTTTGTTTTTACATTTTCTTTGCTTTACATTACCCTTAATCATCTTTAACCCCTTACGCATAACCAAGTTGAGCCCCATATTTTTCTTTGTTTTCTTTTTACCCCAATAAGCCAACTTGAGCCTTTTTCTTTGTTGAAGCCTTGTTTTTGGACCCTTAAAGAGTTTTGTATGTGGTTGGATACGGAAATGAAAAATAATTGATGGATACTAAGTTGTTAGTTTTCAGTTTTTAGTAGTTTCAAATATATATATATTTCTAAGTTTTAAAAAATAAGAATGGGGAAGTAAAGGACATCTAAGCCTTAAACCTCCATTAGTAGTTCAAGAATCCAAGTAGAAGTAGTTGATAAAACATCTAATTAATGCAAATCTCTTTATAATAACTTCAATTTTCAAGCCTTGACATTTTCATGTCCTCAACTGACTTTCTTAGCCCCATTACACCTTAATAAAAGTCCTTTTGATCAATGTGTTACATTCGCAATAGGCGGGTGGCGACGTGATCTTGAGTCAAACTTATGTTTGAAGATCTTTCATGCAATTGACGTGAACGTCATTGAATATTTTAAAACCTATACACTTTGAGTGTTATTGAGTGTATCCTTTAAAGTGTGAGGTGATGAAATCAATTGATGTTGATAGAGGATTCATATCATGATTGTCTTGCTCAATTATACAAGTTATATGATATCATGAGTGCAAAATGAGTGCATATTTTTCATGTTTAGCTTGGAGGGGGAGAAAAACCAACTGAGAGCTAATTATTATATTTTGGACTCACTTTCTATTTGTTTTCTCGACTAGTTTGCTTGATAACAAGAAAATTCTTAAGTGTGGGGTGTGAAGTGACTCCAAAATATACCTTTTTTTGACCTAAAATCATGCATGTTTAGCTTACTTTTAGTTGATTTCAATGAATATTACATCTTTTAAGAGCGTTCAATGCACATATAGTTGGATTTGCATGGTTTTGTAGTAAGGAGGCACTTTGGAGAATTTTGTAAGAAACTTAAAGACATTTTCTTGAAAAAGGAAGAAATCACTCAAGATTGAAGCATAAAGAGAATAATTTGGAAATAGCGTGAATTGATAAAGATTTCGAGTCCCGTGTCCACTGGCGCTGGCACCTGGTTGCCACCAACCCCGGTGTCCACATGGCGCCAATGGCTGATCGCCACCGACCTCGGTGTCACCATGGCACCACCGCCTGGTCGTCACCTAAAAATCACTGCTGAAGTTCCAACTTTACCTTTGGCGTGATTTTTCTTATGTAATACGAATTTTAGCCCGCTGGAACCTTTTTTAATGGCCAAGACTCTTTGTAAATACATAGACCATCACATACTAACATACATAAGTGTGTTTTTCATAGTTTAGAGAGAGTAGCTTGGTGAGGAAGAAACACACACTTTCTCATCTTTTCACACACATACACACACACACACACTACTAATTCTGTTAGAACATCCATGTTCTAAGTAGATTCTAGGGAAATCTACCCTTCTAAGTGATAGGTGGTACTGGTTTTCCAAGAGATGTAGAATAAGCTAGTGGATTTAGTGGATATTGGTGTTTCTTTATGGTGAAGGTTCTAAGAATTGAGATTTGTCTTACATTATGGATGCTAAGGGCTTACCTTTCTTGCTAATCGAACTATTTCGAGATATTCTCATTGCTTCCATATCGTCTTTGTTCTCTTCTTTGATTATTCATGCATATTTTTAAGTGGGTTTCATGCAAGAATTGATTAATTCATGTTTATGTATATGGTTGTTGCCTTGTTGTCGATTTATATGTTGAATCTTCTTTATTTCTGAGTATTGTTGTGGATTATCAACTTTGATAAACATGTGGTTAAGATAATAGGGATGTCTTATGTTACAATTTTCATGGTCTTAAGTACAAGTGGAATTTTGTGGGTAATTGTGCTCGATCTTGATAAAGGTAAAGTAAAGGATTGATAATAGATATGATCGACGGCCTTATTTCTATTATTGGCCAGTTTTAGTCCTTATAAATTTGGTATTGATGGCATTAGAGTGTCCAAGAACAATTGCGTGATAATTTGCTTATATTAGCTCATTGGATCTTGGTTGTGGTGTGATATTCCGCATTTTACCCATACTATCTTTATTTTCTTTGTTTTGTTCTTTGCATGACTTTTACCAAATCACTATCTTACACTTTACTTTATTAGATTCATAGGCTACTAAAACTACTAGAAATTGTAGTAAGGACTTGAACCCAACAACCACTTCATTCAAGACCACAAATTTCATGGGAATGAAACCTTAAATACTATAGTTTTAGTGTTTTTGTTTTGTTAATTATAAATTTTATTTTTGAGTGTTCGCCTTAAGCTTTTACAATGATAAGGACATGTCAAGATATTCTCTCACCAACTCCTTAAGCTCTTTATTAGAATGCTTCAATGTCTTGATGTCCCATTCTTTCCTGAATCTCGTGACAATCTTCCTTGTTTCCTTATCTTTGTTTGTCACATTCTTTAATATCTAATTTGCTACGTTATGAAGTGGGATGTAGTCTAAGGTTTCTTCCACAAATTGATTTCTTACCTCATTGGCCATCCAATCAAGTTCCTCCAAAGGATTCTTGGGCTTCTATTTTCCTTTTGAGCTCCTTTCATTCTCTTTTGTACTTTGAGATCCCTCGATTTCATTTTCCTCTATGATAGACCCCACTTTGATAGGTTCACCACTAGGAATAGTAAATTCCTCAAATGGGTACATCTTGGACTCCTTGAATGAACACTCTTCATCATCCACAACTTTCAAGTACTTGGTCCAAGGTGTTTCCTATTTATTTTCTTGGCAACATTGTACAAACTCATCTTCATGACCAATGTAATTGGACTCATTAGACATGCTTTATACTTTTGATGTTCCTTCCATTGGCAACTCCAAGTTTCTATAAACTTCCCTTGGAGATTCACCCAGTCTTTCCTCATGAGATTCCATACCTACCTTTGTTCTTTCTTGTTCCAAGGTTTCTTTATCTAATGAATCTAGTGATTGCACCTTAGTTGTTTCACTACCATCTTCCTTCACAAGGCATACACTGCTTCCATGATAGACTCTTGAGTAATTTCTGCCCACAATTGTGTGCTAGATGACGAAGATGGTATTTCCATTATCTCATCATCATCATCCATCTCCACGTCTTTGCATTGTTCCTTACTCCATTTGAGTAATGCATTTGCATATTCCTCTTCATACTATTCTTGATCAAACTCTCTCATGTGTCCTTCAATCCACTTTAAGTAAGTTCAATTCTTGACCTTTTCAATTGCCTCGTAGAATCCTTCACCAAAGTAACCACTATATCTTGAACACTCTTAAACTTGATTATGATTTCCATATCCCCAACTAGATAAACCAGCTCCAAGTGAACATCTTGAAAGATTATCTGGCCGGGCCCGGTCAAAAATTCACTTTCGTGCTATACATTCCAGAACCAAAACTCTTGACCAGGCCTAAATTCTAGCGCAATTACTATTCCAACCCTTGCTTGAAATACCATTACACATGATCTTAACTTCTACTTGTTCGATTTGCCACGCAATAATAAATTCCTAATTAAAGCGGAAGTTTAAGAATTACCTCTTAAAGCGTTTACTTAGGTGATTCTCTTGTATGACTCAAGACTTGATCGTACATTGTGTGGGCAACGAACCAACGAGTAATTGATAAGAAAATCACCACAACTCCACCAAAAGCTACCGCTAGAAATAGTAACCAGACCCGCCGCCACAAGCACATGTACTACACGTGCCATCGAGAGCAAACCCACGCGCTGCCCGAAAGAATCTCACACACCTACAAAACAAGAAGGATTTTGACCGCCACTTAGCTTGAAAAATGAGTTCCTGGGCTGCTAGGAAGCAATTCGACTTTGAAGGAGAATTCTCTTGATTTCTCTCTCTAGAATTTCTCTTTCTAGTTTCTTCAATTATGAAACTAATGAATTGTGTGTTATGAATTGCTAATCTCTTGTTTATTTATAGAGTTACAAGAGAGACCATAAGTTGGTTTAGGATTGACCTTCCTAATGGGTTTAGGATTATTAATTAGTTTCCAAATCCAATTAGATTCCAAATCTAATAGGATTTCCAAATCCAAATATATTTCCTAATCTCTAGGATTTCGTAATTCTAATTGAACTTTAAGACTTAATTAATTAATTAATTAATTCTACTTTGTTAATTACTTAATTAACCCTTAAGAATAATTGATTAAATTATTAATTCTACTTTATGAATTAATCCACTACATAATTAATCGTACCACTAAAAGATTAACAATAGCACTACCATTATACACCAAAATTGCTTCCAGAACAATTAAATTAATTATTCTTTAATCTCCCCACATCCAAGATATAGTGCTCATTAATTTTTTTATTTACTGACAAATTAATCAATTAACTTCTTATAATCCGAAACTAGTACCATTAGACCTTTTTACTATACCGGACATAAGTCCATCGACCGTTTTACTATACCAGACATAACGAGCTCATCTCGGGAACACTATCACCCAGGACTCACCGGTACATGGTTTTCTTTCGACAAGCAACAATACACTAAGCAATCAAACACGTGCACCCAACCTACCGAGACTATTGGTCTCAAGTGACCTCATCTTTGGCAGATCAAAGTACACTATGTCTATTCCTCATACCTCCTCAAGTCTCGGGACTAAGAAATAGAATACTAGGATCGAATAGTCTATTAAATCAGTACAAGACAATTCGTCCTAAATGGTCAAGTTCAATATACCCCGGACATATCTATATGATTCAATTAGTTTAGACAAACCAATATTCCGAATCACATAATAAACTAAACTGACAGTGTGTCCAAAACTGTCTCAGTTATGAACCTCATTTATATATTATATCTTTTAACCAATGATAAGATCTACTATATCACACCAGACACCTCATCATCTAATTACATAATATAAAGGACAACAAACAATTTAACTAAAACATTTAACCGATATATACAAACTGGAAAAGAGTTTCATAATACAAGCAAAGCGTTAGTATTCAAACCCAACAATCTCCCACTAATACTTAAGCTGTGCTTTAAGTATAAAACTACATCAATCCTACAACTACAATAATGTCTAGAAAAACAATCATGGCTCTCTAAGTATCTGATCCCCATACCCTCCACGTGAGCCTTAAAGACTTTTGTAGCCAATGTCTTCGTGAATAGATCTACAAAGTAATCTTCTGATGTTATTTTCGCCACGACCACGTCTTCCCTCTTTACTATATCTCGTATTAGGTGGTACTTGAGCTGTATATGCTTACTCACCTTATGGGATCGTGGTTCTTTCGAGTTTGCTACTGCACCGTTGTTGTCACAATACACTGTGATCCACTTCAGCAAATCAGGAATCACGTATAAGTCCACTAGGAAGTTCTTGGGCCACACTGCTTCTTTCGCTACCTCTAATGTTGCAACATATTCAGCCTCTATGGTAGAGTCTGCCACGCATTTCTGCTTTATACTCTACCAAACTATGGCTCTACACACTGCTTTACACTCTTTACACTCTACCAAACTGCTTTACACTCTGCTTTACACTCTACCAAATTATGGCTCCACCTCCCAAAGTAAACACATACCTTGAGGTAGACTTGCTCTTATCCTTGTCGCCTTGGAAATCTGAATCTGTGTAACCTTGGAGAACAAGCTCAGGCGCCTGATAGACCAAAACTTGGTCTCTCGTTCTACGTAAATACTTTAGAATACATTTTACTGCCTCCCAATAAGCTTTCCTGGGGTTACTCTGATATCTGCTTACAATGCCAGCAGCATAGCAAATATCAGGCCTCGTACACAACATTGCATACATGAGACTTCATACAGCAGAAGTATAAAAACTGTCTTCATGGCTTCTATCTCCTCAACAATCTTCAAAGACTGCTCTTTAGATAGATGCACTCCGTGTCTAAAAGGTAGAAAACCTTTCTTGGAGTTCTGTAAGTTAAAACGAGCTAGAATTGTATCTATATATGAAGCTTGAGAGAGCGCTAGCGAATGTTTCCCAAGATCTTAAATAATCTTGATCACAAGGATATATCCCACTTCTCCTAAGTCTTTCATATCAAACTGTTTAGATGGCCATACCTTTACATCTGATAGCACTTTCTTATTATCGTCAATTAGTAAAATGTTATCTATGTAAAGCACAAGAAATACTACCCCATTTTCATCAAGTCTTCGGAACACACATTGTTCATCTGGACATTGAGTAAATCCATAGGATTTCACCTCATCAAACCGGATGTTCCAAGATCTGGATGCCTGCTTAAGTCCATAATTGGACCTCTTAAAACTATAAACCTTATGCTTTTGGCATTTTTCAATGAATCCCTCTGGTTGCTACATGAAGTTGGTTTCTTCAAGACTTTTGTTAAGGAAAGCTGTATTGACATCTATCTGTCATATCTCATTATCTAAATTGGCAGCTATGACCAAGAGAATCCGGATTGACTTAAGCATAGCCACCGGGAAGAAGGTTTCCTCATAATCGATTCCCTTTTTCTGAGTATACCCCTTCGCCACAAGCCTAGCTTTGAAGGTTTCAACCTTTCTGTCAAGTCCTCTCTTGCGTTTGTAAACCCACGTACATCCAATGGGTTTAAAACAATCAGGCAGGTCCACAAGCACCCAGACTTGATTGTAGTCCATCGACCCCATCTCGGATATCATTGTCTTTCACAAAGATTCTGTATATTTATCTCGGAGAGCCTCATTGTAGTTCACCGGATCCAGCTCAGGCATGCCTGGATGAAGTCAGTGGCTTCTCCCATGCCAATGAACCTATCAAGTTTTCTCACAACCCTCCCACTACGACGAGGCACCACCTATGTAGGCGCATCATCTGTGATATCATGTGCAGTTTGTGGTGTATCTACTTGTGCTGGTGCATCAGGATTATTATATTGTTTTCTAAGTTCTTCTAGTACTATCTTACTCTTGGGCTTGTGATCTAGAATATACTCTTCCTCTAAAAATCTGGCGTTAGCACTAACTGTCATCTTCTGATCTTTAGGACTATAGAACAGACCACCTTTCATTCATCTAGGATATCCTACAAACAACATTAATTTTGTTCTTGCATCTAATTTAGCCGTATCTGCCTTAAGCACGTGAGCTGGACAATCCCAAAATTTGAGATGTCTTAGACTAGGCTTACACCCGTTCCACAACTCTGTAGGGGTTGAAGGCACGATTTTAGATGGTACAAGATTTAGAATGTACATTGCAGTTTCTAAAGCATATCCCTAAAACGAACTAGGCAAATCACTATAGCTCATCACTGACCTAACCATTTCAATGAGAGTTTTATTTCTTCTTTCTGCTACACCGTTCTACTGTGGTGTGCCCGGTGTAGACAACTGAGACTGAATTCCAACCTCACTGAGGTATTCTCGAAATCCATGGGATAGGTACTCACCACCATGATCTGATCACAGTGTCTTGATACTCTTACTGTGATGTTTCTTCACATCTACCCGATACTCTTTGAATTTACTAAAGTATTCAGACTTGTGACACATTAGGTAAATGTATACGTACCTCAAGTAATCATCTGTGAAGGTCACAAAATACTCAAACCCACCTCGTGCCTAGACTAAAATTAGTGCACACAAGTCAGAGTGAATCAACTCTAATACTTCTTTGCCTCTATAACCTTTCGCTTTAAAAGGTCTCTTGGTTATCTTACCTTCCAAGGAAGATTCGCAGGTTGAATAGCTGTCAATCTCCAATGAACTTAAAGGTCCATCATTGACCAACCTCTAAATCCTACTAAGGTTTATATTGCCAAGCCTGAGATGCCAAAAATAGGTTTGCTTCATTTTAGAATATTCTTTTTCTCTTATTTAGGTTAGATGATGCGCCATTTAGTTCTGTGTTTTACACAACAGGGGAGTTTAATTTAACCAAAAACAAATTGTCTACTAATGAACCAGAATAAACAAGTTTGCCATCTTTTCTAACAATAACAGATTTATCAGAAAAATAAACTTGTAACCATTCATTATAAGTTTAGAAACCGAAATAAGGTTCTTTCTAAAACTCGGTACATAAAAACAGTTGATTAAATCGAAACTACTATTTTCGAATCTAATAGTCACTACTCCCACTGCTTCTACTGACACTCTTGTAGTGTCGCCCATGTAGACTTCAAGCTCGCATTCTCTAAGCTTCTAGTTACTTAACACCCCTGCAAATAATTAGAAACGTGGTCAGTAGCGCCTAAATCCACCCTCCAAGTATCTGTGGGAATCACCGCTAAACACATCTCAGTAACTAAGGCAGAAACTATAGTACCTTTGAACAATCTAATTTCCAATGTCCCGTCTTACTGCACTTGAAGCATTTGCCTTGGCAGCATGATTCTTGGCTTTATTATTCTTCTTATTCTTGCTCTTAGGCGCAGAATATAAACTTGAAGCCTTCACTGTGACCAAAGCTTGCTTCTTCTCTTGGAAGATGCCTTCGGCTGACACCAATGTTATTAGGAGCTCGGGAAGAGTATACACTCTCGGGTTCATATTGTAGTTCACCTAAAAATGCTCGAAACTAGAAGGTAAGCTCTAGAGGATGATATCGATATGAGTCTCTTGATGAATTTCACCTCCCAACACTTCTATTTCATTGATGTTACTGATCATGTGAAGCACATGATCTCTCACTGATAAGCCTTCAGCCATTATGGTATTCAATATATTTCTCATGGCTGATTGTCTCGCTGTCCTGCCTTGATGACCAAACATCTATTTTAGGTGAGCCATCATATTAAAAACGGAGACCATGGGATGAAGTTGATGTTGCAGAACATTCGGCACAGAGGCTAGAATGTAACATCACGCTATCTCATCCGCTTTTCTCCACCTTGCATAGACATCGCTTTCCTCTTGAGGAGAATCATCAGTAGGCGCATCTGGACAAATTTCGGTGAGCACAAACTTATACTGCTCAACTATCAAGACAATGTCCAAATTAAGACTCCAATCGACAAAGTTCGAACCGGTTAGTTTGTTTTCTTTCAATATTGTAGCTAAAGGATTAAATTTCATATCGAAGAATGTAAAGAAATAAATAAACAATGTTTCAGTAAATAAACAAAGGAATTTTGAAAACAAATTCACTACATTATTGACATCACTCAAAACAATAATTAAATCCACTGACATCTCATTCACCGGGATTCTCACAAGCCACGATAGTGTGGATGTGTATGCTAACCCACATTCATATGAGAAAAACTAGGTTCATTAACTACACTATCTGACCAAATGATCTATTGATCAATGTAGCTAATAGTTAGTGCTTTTAGCCATACAAATAAGCAGCGTAACCTCGATGGGAGGAATACTACAAATCGTGCACTAAGTATGTGCCATTACGTGACTTCTGAGTTTGTTACCTTAGGATAGTGCGCCTCTGATGGAGAGGGTATCGCATTTCTGTAGTTTCTACTTACTCTAGTCATCTTACTTAGAAATTCACAAGCTAATGATCTTATGGTTGAACTCATCCGATATTGAGGAAGGCCCTAATGCCAATGCGCAAGTCCACCTACATCACATATCAATTCATAATGGAGGCTATGGGAATATTAACCAACCCGCTCCCACTAACATGCAATTAACTAAGCCTAAGTTATATGCAAACATAAAACCAATATGCTTTAAATCATGCATCTAAAATACTGCATAAAAATTAAACCAAATAACTAAAATTGTAAACATGGGAAATAAATACATAAAATAAATATTCTGACTATTATGGTTTTAATTCCATCCATCTGCTACCTTGATCTCGTGTCCCGCCACGTCACTCGATGGATTGAGTCTTGAAAATTAGATTTCAAACAAAATGAAAACAGAAAAAAGGGCCGCACGCGCGAACCAAACGGGCTGCCTGGGCCGCACGCACTGGGTGTGCACACGCAGCACTCTTGCTGCGCGTTGCCCAGCGCGCTGCGCTTTGGGTCGCCGGTAACCCCTGCCGTCAAATTCTAGCAGGTGTCGTCCGACACCCTGCGCTATTTTCTGTCTCCTGCTTCTACTTCGTTATTTGATCTTCTTGGAATTTATTTTGGGTTTTCTTAATTTTCTACGAATTAACGATAAACCAAAAACCCACGAATTCAAGTCGTCCACGATAACGTCTTCGATTACACAAAATCTTCCTACTACAAGGCTTCTATCCACGTTGATCTCTTTTGGTGATCTGTAGTGGAGATTGTTTAGATCATGGCTGGGTAGTGGTTGGGCTCAGGTGATCGGCAGTTTTTAGTGTCCGGCAGTGGCAACTTCTTAGCGGCGAGCAACGACGGTCGGCTAGTGAAAGTGGTGGTCAGATTTTGGGATATTTTGAGTTCGATTTGAGGGATTTCCTTGTTGGTTTTTTGTGGGCTTTGCGAGTTCACTTCGATATATTATTTCCCACGCAATATTCGAAGTTTCTTGGAGTCATCTTTTAAATTTCGGTGGTATTCGCATATAAAGATTCGGTTTTTCTTATTGTGTTAGACTTTGCTTCAAATGTATAACCTTTAATTCTTCCATTTTTAATTAAAGGTGTAATCTTTGTGCGTTAGATGTCGATTTAATGAATTAAATAAGTATAGGCCTAGATCCGTTCATGGGAAAATAAATTTGAGCCTGAGCTTTGTTGAAAGCTTCTGATTCTGGAATGCATTGCAAGAAAGTAAGGTTTTCAGTTTAGCCCGGGCTTGTACTATTTTCCTTCATATTGATCCCCCAGGTTCCTCTGCTGAGCCCAAAGCCAGGAAGTATAAGAGGAAGAGAGGCCAGAAAGTAGGAGTTGTTGATCATGAACCCAAGGCGGGCATTCCCAAGAAGCATAAGCCGAAAGGCAAGTGCTTCAGATGTGGTAAGGCAGGACATTAGAAGAAGGATTGCCAGAAGCATCGAGGTATGTGTAAATTTTCCCTAGTTACTGAGACATGTTTAGCGGCGATTCCCAAGGATACTTGGTGTGTGGATTCAGGAGCCACTGATCACGTTTGTAATTCTTTGCAAAGGTTCCAAGTGATCCGGCTGCTTAAAGAGGGAGATTTGCAGGTCTAACTTGGGGATACTACTAGAGTTTCGGTTGTTGCAGTGGGATTTTTATATCTTTACTTTTCAGACTCTGTTTTAAATTTGAGAGATTGTTTATATGTACCCAGTTTTTGGAAGAATTTACTTTCAGTTTCGAGACTTATATTGGATGGTTATAATTGTTTTTTTTTTTGATAATTTTGTTTTTATTAGAAAGAACCAGAAGTTTATATATTCTGGTACATTATATGACAATCTATTTTTAATCAAGACATACTCCCCATTAATGCAAAACACTGAAACTGGGAATTCATCACCGACTCATAATAAGAGAAAAGAGTCTTCCCCTTTGAATTAAACTTATCTTTGGCACCTGAGACTAGGTCACATCAACCTTAGTATGATTTAAAGGTTGGTCAATAATGGGCCTTTGGTTCATTGGAGATTGACAGCTATCGGACCTACGAGTCCTGCTTGGAGGGTAAGATAACCAAGAGGCCTTCCAAGACAAAGGGGTATAGGGTCAAGGAGGTTTTAGAGTTCATTCATGCTGACTTGTGTGGGCCTATGTCAATTCAGGCTAGAGGTGGTTATGAGTATTTCTTGACATTCACGGATGATTACTCTAGATATGGATACATATACCTAATGTGCCACAAGTCTGAATGCTTTGGCGAGTTCAAAGAGTTTAAGGATATGGTGGAGAACCATTTGGGTAAGAGTATTAAGGCATTGCGATCTGATCGTGGTGACCAATACCTCTCTAGGGTCCTATTTGTCAGAGGAGGGTATTCAGTCCCAGTTGTCTGCACCTGCCACACCCTAGCAGAATGGTGTAGCAGGGAGGAGGAACAAGACTCTTATGGATATGGTTAGATCGATGATGAGTTACAGTGAGTTGCCTATTTCGTTTTGGGGTTAAACCTTAGAGACAACATGTTTTATCCTTAACCTTATGCCATCTAAGTCTCTGCCTTCGACCCCAGTAGAGTTGTGGATTGGCGAAAGCCTAGTCTGAGACATCTCAGGATTTAGGGTTGTCTAGTACATGTGCTCGAGGCAGATGCAGGTAAGTTAGAGGCAAGAACCAAGGCTATGTTGTTTGTAGGCTACCCCAAAGGAATGAGAGGTGGTCTATTTTATAGTCAGGATCAAAATGTGGTGATCAGCACTAATGCCAGATTTCTTGAGGAGAACTATATTTTAGATCACAAGTCAAGCAGCAAAGTAGTATTAGAAGAGCTTAAAAGTCAGTCCATTATTTCAGATGCACGAGTACAGGAAGACACACCACAAGAGACTGTACACACTATCACAGATGATGCTCTTACACAGGATGCGCCTCGTCATAGTGGGAAGGTTGCCAGACAGCCCGAGAGGTACATGGGTTTTGGTGAGTCTTCAGACATTATCTCTGGCGATCATGAACCAGACCCAGTTAGCTATAATGAGGCTCTCCAGGATAAAGATACAGATTCTTGGCAGAGAACGATGATTGCTGAGATGGGTTTTATGGACTCAAATCCGGTATGGGAGCTGGTAGACCTTCCTGATATGTTTTAGCCTATTGGGTGCAAATGGGTCTACAAGTGAAAGAGAAAATCTGACGGGAGGTTTGAGACCTTCAAGGCTAGGCTTGTGGCGAAGGGGTATACTCAGAAAAAGGGTATCGATTATGAGGAGTCTTTTTCCTCGGTAGCTATGCTTAAGTCGATCCGGATTCTCTTGGCCATAGCTTCTCATATGGACTATGAGATTTGGCAGATGGACATCAAGACAGCTTTCCTTAATGAATGTCTTGAAGAGACCATCTTTATGCAGCAGCCAGAGGGTTTCATTGTTTAAGGCCAAGAGCACAAGGTATGCAGGCTTAGGTAGCCATTTATGGACTTAAGCAAGCATACAGATCTTGGAACATCCGTTTTGATGAGGTTATCCAGTCCTATGGATTGACTCAGTGTCCGGATGAGCAGTGTGTATATCACAGGCATGATGGTTATACAGTGGTGTTCCTCGTACTTTACGTTGATGACATTCTTCTGATTGGCAACAATAAGAAGGTGTTGTCAGACGTAAAAGCATAGTTGTCCAGGCAGTTTGACATGAAGGATTTGGAAGAGGCTAGACATATCATTGGGATTAAGATTATTCGAAATCATAAGAGATATTCTTTGACTCTCTCTCAGGCATCCTACATAGACACGATTTTGGCCAGTTTTAACATGCAGAACTCTAAGAAGGGTTCACTACCTTTCAGGCATGGGGTGCATTTGTCTAAGGAGCAGTGTCCCAAGACTGCTGAGGAGATAGATGTCATGTAGGCGGTACCCTATGCTTCTGCAGTAGGTAGCCTCATGTATGCTATGTTATTTACGAGACCTGATATTTGCTTTGCCGTTGGTATCGTTAACAGATATCAGAGTAACCCTTGGAAGGCTCACTGGGAGGCAGTAAAATGCATTCTCGAGTACTAGCGCAGGACGAGAGATTATGTCCTAGTTTATAGAGCGCAGGAGCTTATACCATTGGGTTACTTAGATTCGGACTTTCAAGGTGATTTGGACAAGAGTAAGTCTACCTCTGGGTTTGTGTTTACTCTAGGAGCTGGAGCCATAGTATGGCGAAGTGTCAAGCAGAAGTGCGTGGTAGACTCCACCATGGAGGCTGAGTACGTTGCCTCATCAAAGGTAGTGAATGAAGTTGTATGGCTCTGGAACTTCCTGGTGGACTTAGATATGGTTCATGAGTTGCCTAGGTCTATCACAGTTTATTGTGATAAGAATGGTGCAGTTGCTAACTCGAGGGAACCACGAGCCCACAAAGCGAGTAAACACGTAAAGTACAAGTACCACCTGATACGAGAGATCGTAAAGAGAGGAGACGTGGCCGTGGCCAATATAGCATCAGATAACAACCTTGCAGATTCTTTCACAAAGTCATTGACCCCAAAGGTCTTTGAGAGACATGTGGAGGGCATGGGAGTCAGATTCTTGTGGGGGCCATGTGAGTGAGCTTAAAGGTGTTCTGTAGATTTCATTATGACAGCAGTGTAATAGCGGGTTAGACAGTTTTAGTACTTCTTAGCATAGCTTTTAGTATTAGTGGGAGATTGTAAGTTATGAATACAGAAAAGCTATGGCTTGTATCAAAAACTAATATCCACAGATGACATATCATTTTGTTTCAGTATTAAATTGTTCCATTATATCATAGAACTAGATAACGGGGTGTGGAAAGACACAGTACATACCGTTATTGGTTAAAGTATTGATAGATAAAAAGTATGCTCGTAACTGAGATAGTCTAAACATACTATCGGTATAGGTTATCGTGTGGTTTGGAAATTAGTTTATCTAAACTAATTAAATCACATGGATATGCCCAGGGCATATTGAGCATGACCAGTTTGGATAGAATTGACTTGTAATGATCGGCGTAGTCAATTCGGTCCTAGTATTCAGTCATTCAATCCTGAGATTAGGATGGGCGTGAGAGTTGGATATCGTATGCTTTGATTTGCCAAAGAGTGCGGTCAATTGAGGCCTATACCTCAGTAGGTTGGGTATGTGGTGTTTAGCTTGTTACGAGCCGTTGCTAGTCGAAGGAATCCACGTACCGATTCGCCGAGGTGATGGTGCTCCCAAGATGAGCTCGTAAGGTTTATTGTACTAAAATTGGCCAGTGGACTTTACGTCCGGCATAATAAGAAGGTCGAGTGGTACTAATCTCAGATACTAAAAAGTCGGTGAATTAGTTTGTCAGTAAATTGATATACCAACGAGCACTAGATCTTTGATGTGGAGAGATAGAAGAAAATATAGTGGCGCGATGTAAAGTCGTTTTTGAGTGGTAGTTCCATAATTGGTCTGTTAGTGGTATGACTAATTATGCGTTTGACTAATCGATAAAGTGAATTAATTAATCCTAAAGGTTTAATTAATATTTAATTGACAAAGTGGATAAAAAAATTAATTCTACATGAATTAATTAATCTCAAGGGTTCGATTAAACTAAATTAACGAAGTGGGTTAAAGATTTAATTCAAAAGGATCGATTGAAGTTGACTAGTCTAGGAAAGACTAAGGGGTCAACGAAAGTCAAACTAAAAGGCCCAACTCAAAGGCCCATTAGGTCTCCTTAGAAGCTCCCTATAAATATCCCATGTTAGATAACTTACAAGACATTAGAAACCTTAGTCATTTTGCCTAGTGTGAGAAATAGTGGTCTAGAGAGAGAATTTCTTCTTCTACATTGAAATTCTTTTCGAAGTCGACCAAGGATCTTTCTTCTTCGAGAATTCTCAAAGCCCATAACCTAGAGAATCCTAGATCACCATTTTGTAAGGAAAAGTCGCCGTCTTTGTTGGTTTTATTTTGGCCGCCGATTTGGAGCAGTCCGGCTCCGGTTTGTATTTTTTCAGGCAGCAATTTTGTCTTCCCTCTTTGTGGGTTTGTTGATTCTTGTTGTGTTAATCATCTAGCTTAATCTTCTTAGATCACTAGAGTCCAGATCTACGAGCAAGAACACATTCCAGACACTTTTAGCGTGGATTCTCAGTTTAGGTTCAGTTCCCGGGCTAAATCTGTTTTTCAGATTTGAGTGATTCTTGAAGTGTGTTTATTAGAATTTCTTCGTTTTGCCTTGGGTTACTCCGTAGACACTAGCCCACACTAGTTCGGAGTCGAATTGGAGTTATTTTTCGGATTTCTTGTGGAATTCTCTTGTCCAAATATTCGGTTTTCTTATTTTCATTGGACTTCGCTTCAAAGGTTGAACCTTTATGTTTTCCGCTTTTAATTAAAGGTTGATTCTTTGTGCGATGTTTGTCGATTTAATAAATTAAATTAGTTTAAGCCTAAATCCGTTCGGGGGAAAATGAATTTGAGCCTGAGCTTCGTCGAAAGTTTCCGATTCTGGAATGCATTGCACAAAAGTGAGATTTTCGATTTAGCCCGGGCTTGTTCTGTTTTCCTTCAGTGTGGGCAACGAACCAACGAGCAATTGATCAGCAAATCAGCAAAATTCCACCAAAAGCTACAGCCAGAAATAGTAAACAGACCCGCCGCCACAAGCGCGTGTACCACACGCGCCACCGAGACCAAACCCACTCACTGCCTAAATGATTCTCACACACCAGCAAACCAAGAAAGAGTTTGGCCGCCGCTTAGCTTGGAAAACGAGTTCCCGGGCTGCCGGAAAGAAATTCGACTTTGAGAGAGAATTCTCTTGATCGGGAAGAAATTCGACTTTGAGAGAGAATTCTCTTGATTTCTCTCTCTAGTTTCTTGAATTATGAAACTAATGAATTGTGTATTGTGAATTGCTAATATCTTGTCTATTTATAGAGTTACAAAAGAGACCCCAAATTTGTTTAGAATTGGCCTTCCTAATGGGGTTAGGATTATTAATTAGTTTCCAAATCTAATTAGGTTCCAAATCTAATAGGATTTCCAAATCCAAATAGATTTCCTAATCTATAGATTTTCTAATTCTAATTAAACTTTAAGACTTAATTAATTAATTAAATAATATCACTTTGTTAATTACTTAATTAATCCTTAGGAATAATTAATTAAATAATTAATTCTACTTTATCTATTGACCCAATACATAATTAATCGTACCACTAACGGATAAATTATGACATTGCCATCCTACACCAGAATTGCTTCTGGAACAACTAAATTAATTATTCTTTAATCTCCCCACATCAACGATATAGTGCTCGTTAATTTATTAATTCACTGATAAATCAATTAATAAACTTCTTATAATCCGAGACTAGTACCACTCAACATTTTTACTGTACCAGATATAAGTCCACCGGCTGGGTTTAGTATAATAAACATAACAAGCTCATATCTAGAGCACCATCACCCCGAACGCACCGGCATATGATTTTCTTTCAACAAGCAACAGCACACCAAGCAAGCAAACACGTACACCCAACCTACCGAGACTATTAGCCTCAAGTGACCTCATTCTTTGGCAGATCAAAGTACACTATGTCTAATCCTCATACCTCCTCAAATCTATGGATTAAGAGATAGAAAACTAGGATTGAATAGTCTATTAAATCAGTACAAGACAATTCATCCTAAATGATCAAGTTTAATATGCCCCGGGCATATCTATATGATTCAATTAGTTGAGACAAACCAATTTTTCGAATCACATAACAACTTGAACTGACAGTGTGTCCAAAACTATCTCAGTTATGAAACTCATTTATATATTATGTCTTTTAGCTAATGATGAGATCTACTGTGTCACACCAGACACCTCATCATCTAATTACATAATATAAATGGACGACAAACAATTTAACTAAAACATTTAATCGATATATACAAACTGGGAAATAGTTTAATACAAGTGAAACTTTAGTATTCAAGCCCAACACATCTATCTTGAGGTGGTTTAGGCTCTCTTCCATAAATATCTTCCATGCTCATCATGTTAACTCTTGGAAGAAATGTAGGATAATCACAAACACTCCAAGGTTTTTCCTTTCTGTAGTAACTCATCTTGTTTTTCTAGTCACCAACCTTGCAAAAACCAAAGAAAACTATGTAAGAGTAAGCTAAAACACGCAAAACAAGATATATAAATAAAACTACTACACTCACAACGTTACTTGTAAACACACAAAAACTCATAAAAACTACTAAAAACGTAAAAACAAGTAAACTCTCAAACTACCAATGCAATAATCGATAAAAAAAAACATTTCCATCGATGGCGCTGATTTTGACGTGATCTTGTTGTTGTAAAAGTTTAGGGCGAACTCTTCAAAATTAATTTATAATAAAAAAACTAAAATACCAAAACTATAGTACTTAAGGTTTTGTTCCCATGAAAAAGTTGTCTTGATTGAAGTATGCTTGGGTTGAAATCCTTACTTACCACTATTTTAGTAGTTTTTATACCTAAGAATCTAACAAAACAAAGGGTAAAAGAGTAATTTCAAGTGTGTCATAAAAATAAAAAAAACAAAGTAAAATAAAAGATAAGGGGATAGAAAAAAGGGGAATCACACCACCTCAAGATCCAAAGGGATATTGATAAGCAAAAAACCATGCAAATCTGGGTAGCTAGGACTTTCCAAACATTATGATAATGCCATTCACTTATTTCCACATGAGGACTATAGTACCTCAAAGTCCATGAAATCCTCACCTTAAATGAATAAAAATAGGAACCATGCCATGATCATTAGTAGTCAATAATAGAAATAGAGTCATCAATCCTACTCTACTATCAATCCTCTACGCATCAGCATCAAGATAATGCAAATTACCAACTTACATGACAAATGGATATAGAAACAACCAAGCTTGCTACACAAGAAATCTCAATTAACCTACTCCAAATGCCTACACAAGTTAATAACCAACAATTCAACAAGTAAATGAGTAGATTCAACACATATTACAATAACAAGGTAAAATCACTACATTAAAACAAGAATTAACTCATTTGCATGAAACCCACTTATCAATATACATGAATAATCATTGAAGATAACAAAATTAACAAAAAATAAGTAATTCCTTCTGATAGAACTCGGTCTATAAGAAAAGGTGCAGCTTTTATCAACCAAACATGATAAAAGCCTTTGAAATTTGAACTAAGTTCTCATAAGCAATTCCACTTCATTGAATCCATAAATTTGTTCTACATCTTTGGAAATCAACTACCCTCTATCACTTAGAGGGGTAGAATTCCCTAAAATCTACTTAGAACAACATGGTTCTTAGAGAATTCATGTAATGTGTGTAGAGAAAGGTGTAGATGTGTGTGTCTTCTCCACTAAGCTAATCTCTAAGGAAAACCTACTAAAGTGTAATACTATGTATTTTTACAAAGGGCCTTGGCCATTAAGAAAGCTTTCTGAGGGCTAATTAAATTTGGATATTTAACATAGTTCTTCGGGCGACGAACAAGAGGGGCGCCAAGCGGACGCCGAGATCAGCAGCGTACAGGCGCCAGCGCTTGTAGGTAACCGGTCATGGTCTCTTCAGCTCTTTTTTCCACTTTTCTAAATTCTTCTATTTCAGCTCCATTTCTTTGTGTTTTCTTCTTTTTTCCAGCAAAAAGTCTTTATGTTTCTTCCAAAATCTCTAACAGAGCTTTTTACTACAAAATCATGCAAATCCAACTATAAGTTCATTGAAAGCTCATAAAAGATATCATAATCATTGAAAACAAACTAAAAGTAAGCTAAATGTGCATGATTTTGGGTCCAAAAAAGGTATATTTTGGAGTCACGTTAGCTGTCTAATCTGTTAGCGCAGGAACCTCTGTCCAATATAAACAGGGCTTATGTTGTCATGTGTTCAGGAGAACCATGAAGCTGATAACAATCGCTTGCTTCATAGTCAGTTTTTTTACAATGTCCAGACTGTGGGCGCATCTTCTCTTTATTTTTGGAGCGCCCAGTCTATCCTTGAACAACAAAAATCATATTATCAATGCTTCATACCTCATTACTTGTTCAAAATATTGGGAATAGTCTAGGAGTTTAATCCAGTTAAACAGCAGAATCCTAAACTATGAGGATCGGGTCTTACCCTTGAAGCGTAATCGGTTGCGCACGTCGCCTGGCTCCTCTGAGAAGATGGCGTTTTGTTGTCTCCAAAATCCTTCCTTGAAGGATTCTCTACTCTTACGCACGAAAGCCTTTGCAGGTTGGTGCTAGCCAATCTTGCCTACCCGGAGAATTTTGGGAGTTCTGTGTATTTTTTTGTCTAATGAGAATAATTCCAAAATCTCTCCCTACAATTATATCCCTAGGATATTTGTAGAGAATTAATTTCCAAAATTAGTATTGTAATTATCCAATTATAACTTAACTGATTTTGGTCATATTCCAAATCAGTATTATTACCAAATATTATTTTACTGATTCCAAATCAGTATTTAAATAATATTTACTGATTCCAAATCAGCATTAAATAACACTTTAATGATTTGGGTTATACACCAAGCCCATGGATCAACCCATGACCCATGGATCAGGCTGATGGGTCAAGAACTTCAATTGCAATTGAGTCCCTTGATTTATCAGCCCATCCCAATTGTTCTCAGGTAATTAATTAACTATTAATTAATACCATAGAACTTTCTAATAATATTTAATTAAACCATTTAATTAAATCTTTTTTATTTAAGTATAACAATTATATTTATTGTAGGCAAGAATACTTATTCTGCATCATCGAACTTTCTTATGTGCGATCCTGTAGGCCCATTCCAAATTGGCAATGGATAACTCAAACCCATTGATTAATCCATAAATCATTAGTGGTCTCTAGCAAGACATAATGACTACCCAATTCAGAATGGAGGGTCGAATGGAGATTCAACACAACCTTTCCGAGCAAACTGCGTACGATCCTCTACATCGATATCCAGCTTAGCATAAGGCATGGAGCCATCATCCTTATGTAGCTAAGCGTTTACTTGATCTCTTAGTGACACTGAATCCTTCAAGCAAATGATATCCTATCATTCCTTGGGCATGGTCATGCACTTTCAGTTCACTATCAAGTGGCCAAGATATCATCTCTCACTTAAGAGAGATTTGTAGTCCCATCACTTCACCTACATACCTTAGCGTGTCTCATAGTGTACCCAATCATACCCGTACTTGGCAGCCTGTTACGGCCCCGTTAGGCGTATGTCAAAGCACACTACAATTCACCTAAGACCATGTAGTGATTTCTGGTCTAAGGATCCTAGTACCAGTACTACTCAAAAGAATCACTCATGATCTAATTAGTCCATGGAGTGTTTCTTTTGGCGGATCGATTTCATGAATTTAAATATGCACAAGGATATTACTATCATGAAATTAACTCATTTGATAAACAATCAATCAAACGAAAAATGTCTTATTTACATAAATACCCTCAAAGTATATTTACATAAATAGCCCTCATTAGGGCACATTCACCAACAATCTCCCACTTGCCCGATGAAGGGCTATGTCCTAAATAGTTTAAGACCAAGCTCTATTACATGTCTATCAAACTTTGACTGTGGTAGAGCTTTTGTGAGAGGATCTGCTATATTGTCGTCTGACCCTATTTTGCACACTTTCACATCTCCTCGATCAATGATCTCTCGGATGAGGTGAAACCTTCTGAGTATGTGTTTGGTTTTCTGGTGTGACCGAGGCTCCTTAGCTTGTGCGATGGCCCCGTTATTGTCACAGAAAAGTTCTATCAGATCTTGGATACTCGGTATCACTCCGATGTCTGACACGAACTTTCTCAGCCAAACAGCTTCCTTTGCAGCATCTGATGCAGCAATGTACTCAGACTCTGTTGTAGAATCGGCTGTTGTATCTTGCTTTGAGCTTTTCCAACTTATTGCACCGCCATTCAGACTAAACACGTAGCCTGATTGTGACTTCATGTCATCTTGATCTGTTTGGAAAGTAGCATCAGCGTAACCTTGTACAATGAGCTGTTCTTGTCCTCCATACACTAGCATTAATCCTTTAGTTCTTCGTAAGTACTTCAGGATTGCTTTGACTGCAGTCCAATGATCCATCCCTGGATCTTGTTGGTATCTACTAGTCATGCTAAGTGCATGTGCAACATCCGGACAGGTACACAACATGGCATACATGATAGATCCTATTGCCGAAACATATGGGACTCTACTCATTGTATCCCTCTCCTCTCTTGTTGAAGGACCTTGGTTCTTCTTCAAGAGAAGGCCATGTCTAAATGGTACCTTACCATTTTTGGAGTTAGACATATTGAATCTTTTCAATATCTTGTCTATGTACCCTTCTTGACTTAGTCCCAGAAGCCTTTTAGATCTATCCCTATAGATCTTGATACCTAGTATCGTCTCAGCTTCTCCTAAGTCTTTCATAGAAAATACACTCCCCAACCATTGTTTGATGTCCTTCATCAAGGGAATGTCATTTTCTATGAGTAGGATGTCGTCCACATATAGGACAAGGAAAACAATCTTGCTCCCACTAACTTTCTTGTAAACACAAGGCTCATCTTCGTTCTTGATGAATCCGTAACCTTTTACTTCCTCATCAAAACGAAGATTCCAACTTCGAGATGCTTGCTTTAGTCCATAGATAGACCTCTGAAGCTTACATACTCGATTAGGATGCTTTTGATCGATGTATCCCTCGGGTTGTTTCATATAAACATCCTCGAGTAGGTTTCCATTTAGGAAAGCCGTCTTAACATCCATCTGCCATACCTCATAGTCAAAATATGCTGCTATGGCAAGCATTGTCCTAATGGACTTGAGCATCACGACAGGGGAGAAGGTTTCATCATAGTCTATACCATGAGTCTGTCTGAAACCTTTAGCCACTAGTCGTGCCTTGAAGATCCCGCCAGGTTTTACCTTGAACATCCACTTGCAATCGACAACCTTTGCCTGAACAGGAGGGTCAATCAAAGTCCACACTTTATTGTCCCTCATGGATTGCATTTCAGATTCCATGGCTTCTAGCCATTTATCGGAATCCGGACTTTCTAAAACCTGTTTGTAGTTCACGGTCTCATTAGAGTCCACCAAGATCAAATCTTGATCGTCAGTCACGAGAAATCCGTATCTCTCGGGTTGGTGACGAAATCTACCAGATCTTCTAGGTTCTTGTGTTGTTGACTCAGGTTGCTCATCTTCATGAGTTTCTATGTCAACTTCCATCTGAGTTTCTATAGATCGTTCTACATTCTCTTATGGTTCTTGAACTTCTCCGAGTTCTATTCTACTCCCACTATCTTTCTGATACAGATATTCTTTCTCTAAGAAAGTAGCTCCTCGAGTAACGAACACTTTGTTCTCAGTTGGGTTGTAGAATTGATATCCTTTGGTTTCCTTAGGATATCCCACAAATAGGCATTTGTCAATTTTGGGTTCAAGCTTATTACTTTGTAAACACTTTACATGAGCTTGACAACCCCAAACTCGTAGATAGGACATATAGGGCTTCCGACCCATCCATATCTCATATGGAGTCTTATCTACTGCCTTAGATGGAATACGATTCAATAAGTAGGCAGCAGAAAGGAGAGCATAACCCCAAAAGGATGTAGGGAGAGTCGCTAGGCCCATCATTAATCGAACCATATCTAATAAGGTCCGATTTCTCCTTTCGGATACACCATTCCATTGAGGTGTTCCCGGTGGAGTCAGCTGTGAAACAATTCCACACTGTTTTAGATAGCCATCGAACTCATCACTAAGGTATTCACCTCCCCGATCGGAGCGAATAGCCTTAATCCTTCTATCCAACTGATTCTCTACTTCGTTTTTAAACTCTTTGAACTTTTCAAAAGTTTCACTTTTATACCTCATTAAGTAGACATACCCATATCTACTAAAGTCATCAGTAAAAGTCACGAAGTATTCAAATCCACCTCTGGCTTGTGTGCTCATTGGTCCACATACATCCGTATGTATTAGGGCCAATAGCTCACTTGTTCTTTCACCTTTCTTATTGAAAGAACTCTTTGTCATTTTGCCTTGCAAGCAGGGTTCGCAGGTATCATATGATTCAAAATCAAATGAACCAAGCACTCCATCCTTGTGAAGCTTTTGAACTCGCTTTTCATTTGCATGGCCTAATCGACAATGCCAAAGGTATGTTGGACTTAAATCATTTTTAGATGATTTAGCTTTCTTTTCTATGTTATAGACTGGTTTTTCTTGGGTCAAATCCAAGACATACAGACCGTTACACATATTTGCAACTCCGTATAAAATATCATTTCGATATAAAGATAACGAATTATTCTCTATAATAAATCGAAAACCTTTATTATCTAAACTCGAAACTGAAATAATATTTCTGCTCAAAGCAGGTACATAACAACAATTTTCAAGTTCGATATTTAAACCAGAAGGTAAAGACAGAGTGTAATCTCCAACTTCAACAGCAGCAACTCTTGCCCCGTTGCCCACTCGGAGATCTACTTCACCTTTCTTTGTCATCCTTCTATTTCTGAGTCCTTGCACATTAGTACAAATGTGAGCCCCACAACCAGTATCTAATACCCATGAGGTGGACATAGAAAGATTTATTTCTATAACAAAGATACCTGAAGCTTGTTCACGAAACATTTCCGTCAGTGACTCATAAATTCGGAACGCTTCAAATTCATGAACTGCTTTTGAAGCTCACCTGTCATAGACGTGAGCATCAAGCACGTCACATCATCGGAGTCGCTTTTCAGCTTATCCCAGGCTCGTTGAACATTTGCCGAAGCATTTTGTGGTGGTTCAGGTAAAGTTGTCTCTAAGACATGTAGCTTCCTTTCTTGTTTGAGAACTATTCTCAAGTTTCTTTCCCAATCTAAGAAGTTTGGTCCAACCAATTTACCTTTATCCAATATACTTCTTAGAGTAGAGTTTAAGATAACATTTGTGTTAGATGATGCCATTTCTACAAAGAGTAAATGCAAAATATTAGAATGAGCTTTGAAAAATGTTTTCCACAATAGCCAAAATTGAAATCCCAAACAATTTTGTGTTGGTGCTAGATTGTGGGCCAAAAATCCACAAAAAGTCAACCCCAGTCTTGCTTTGGCAAGTATCGTAGGGATCGAGCTCTTTTGGTAGGCAACGTTCAAATCACATTCCATGTAATCTAACACTTTCCAATTGCATACCATGCAACTTTTCGGTGATAGGATGAACATTCCAAATGTTTGACACCATCCTATCTTTGCAAAATTAATCCCTAGTCAACTTATCGGGTCAAGCTAGGATTAATTTTCCCAAGTTAAACCATCCCTCAAGGCATCACATCAATAGACACCCACACAGTTTTTCCATAACAAGTGGTAGTGATAAAGTTGAGCATCTAATACCCAAACAGTTTTTCCACTCATTAATGGTAGTGATAAAGTTGGGCACTATTATGTAACAACCCGCCGCACGAAGAAAACATGAGGCCCTTGGGCTCTCCAAGTCCACCAGACATTCGACGCTCAAGCGGGCCCTTAAGTATGGAAGCAAAATCTTGGGTTTTTGGGATTTTAGTTTGATCGGCTTAACATGCATTTTCGTTTATCATATTCATTTGCATATCAAATAAAATGAATAAAATTAAAGCGATGAACTGGGCTCTAGTCTATTACAGGGCCTTTTAAAATCTTCATATTTGGCCTCCGCTCCTGGGCTCCAACATGGACTCCTCTTGGAACCTCCTTTTGGGCCTAACTATTACATGATGATTTTATAGGCACGCAGGCCCAATTCAAAATTGGCTCGCAGGCCCCAACTTTTAAAACGTTAAAATTAAAAGCCCAATTCATGCTTTGAAACACATAAAATGCATATGCTCATACAAGCCGGTTTTAATTTAAGCCGATTAGTTTTAAGGATTGTGTAACTATTACAGAATTTAAATTGATCGTGTCATGATCAATTTTAATCAATCCTTCTGTTCATTTTACATTTATCCAAAATGATGCATGAACATGCTTGCATAATTATGATGCTTCAAATAAAATTTAAATAATTTAAATAAGCATCAAAATTAAAATAAATAAATAACAATTCAAAATTTAAACTAATTAATTAATCTAATTAATTATTTATTTATTTATTTATCTTTTTCTAATTATTTTAATCTAATTAAAATAATTATTTTAAAATTTATCTAATTATCTAATTAAGATAAATTTAAACTTATAGGATCAAATTCTAAATTAATCCTATCTTTATCTAATAAGACTATTTAATTAAAATCTTATTAAATAAAATTCAGAAAAATTTAAAATTTTAAAATTTTTCTGAAAACTTTTGGGGCTATTTGGTAATTTAAATAAAATTCTGGGCTAGGGTTTTAAGGAGGACTCAAAGTCCAGGGGCCATTCTGCAATTTTAAAACTATTTTAAAATTTTGGCTGATTAGGGTTTGGGAGTGCAGCGGGGGCATTTTCATCTTTTCAGCCCATTAGGGTTTCATCCCTTCCGCCGCACCCTTTGTCTTCCCCAAACCCGCCGCCGGCATCATCGACTCCCGGCGTCCACGCCGGTTGTCTTCTCCGGCAGTTACTGGCTTCTTCCAGTCATCGTCTCCGATCAAATCATATCCCCATCACTCTCCTCCAACAACCGAAGGGAACCGCCCATCGAGGAGAAAACGATTCCGGCGTCCAACGCCTGGGATTACGGCCGATCGAAAAGAAAAAAAACTGCGCGAGGGTTCATCCGATCGAGATCTTCCGTCGATTGAGGTCAATCCGGAACGATTCCGGCTCTCGACTTCCTTAGACCATCAACGGGGAAAACAAAAGTGTTTAGAAACTCTTCCGGCAAACTTCGTTTTCCCGGCGAAGACTTCCCCTTTAACTTCCTTAGAAGACCGATGATATAAAACCAAACCAGCCCACATGAATTGTGAAACCAAAGCGTTGGTGGAACAATTCCGACCGATCGAGGGACAACCCAGAAAACGCGGAAAAATATTACACCAAAAAAAACGAAAATCCCAGATTCCGTTCAATTCGGTTTTCCGGTGATATAAGCCCAGTTGTCGGTGGACTTTTGCAAAACCCAGAATTGCAAAATTATAAAACCCAGATTTTGAAAAACAAAAAAATCTGCTTTCCCGTTTTGAAAATCAATCAGCCAAGAAAATTAAACCAAAAGAGATCCGAGACTTTCCCGATCCCTTTCTCCTGTGAGATTCAAAACTAAAGCAAAACCAGAAAACCCTAAACCAAATTCGAAACTGGAACCTTTCCAAACCCCAGTTCTTGTCAAACGGAACTATTCCGGTTTTTTTTATAAAAAAACAGAAATTGAATTTTAATTATTTTCCCAGCAAAATAATAAAATTGATTTCTTTGATTTTCTCGCTTTCAAAATCACGATTTTTTCCAAATTTTATTAAAACCAATTTTAATTAAAATCCAATTTTAATTCTTACACTAAAATTATAAACCTGGCTCTGATACCACTGTTGGGAATAGTCTAGGAGTTTAATCCAATTAAACAGCGGAATCCTAAACTATGAGGATCGGGTCTTACCCTTGAAGCGTAATCGGTTGCGCACGTCGCCTGGCTCCTCTGAGAAGATGGCGTTTTGTTGTCTCCAAAATCCTTCCTTGAAGGATTCTCTACTCTTACGCACGAAAGCCTTTGCAGGTTGGTGCTAGCCAATCTTGCCTACCCGGAGAATTTTGGGAGTTCTGTGTATTTTTTTGTCTAATGAGAATAATTCCAAAATCTCTCCCTACAATTATATCCCTAGGATATTTGTAGAGAATTAATTTCCAAAATCAGTATTGTAATTATCCAATTATAACTTAACTGATTTTGGTCATATTCCAAATCAGTATTATTACCAAATATTATTTTACTGATTCCAAATCAGTATTTAAATAATATTTACTGATTCCAAATCAGCATTAAATAACACTTTAATGATTTGGGTTATACACCAAGCCCATGGATCAACCCATGACCCATGGATCAGGCTGATGGGTCAAGAACTTCAATTGTAATTGAGTCCCTTGATTTATCAGCCCATCCCAATTGTTCTCAGGTAATTAATTAACTATTAATTAATACCATAGAACTTTCTAATAATATTTAATTAAACCATTTAATTAAATCTTATTTATTTAAGTATAACAATTATACTTATTGTAGGCAAGAATACTTATTCTGCATCATCGAACTTTCTTATGTGCGATCCTGTAGGCCCATTCCAAATTGGCAATGGATAACTCAAACTTATTGATTAATCCATAAATCATTAGTGGTCTCTAGCAAGACATAATGACTACCCAATTCAGAATGGAGGGTCGAATGGAGATTCACCACAACCTTTCCGAGCAAACTGCGTACGATCCTCTACATCGATATCCAGCTTAGCATAAGGCATGGAGCCATCATCCTTATGTAGCTAAGCTTTTACTTGATCTCTTAGTGACATTGAATCCTTCAAGCAAATGATATCCTATCATTCCTTGGGCATGGCCATGCACTTTCAGTTCACTATCAAGTGGCCAAGATATCATCTCTCACTTAAGAGAGATTTGTAGTCCCATCACTTCACCTACATACCTTAGCGTGTCTCATAGTGTACCCAATCATACCCGTACTTGGTAGCCTGTTATGGCCCCGTTAGGCGTATGTCAAAGCACACTACAATTCACCTAAGACCATGTAGTGATTTCTGGTCTAAGGATCCTAGTACCAGTACTACTCAAAAGAATCACTCATGATCTAATTAGTCCATGGAGTGTTTCTTTTGGCGGATCAATTTCATGAATTTAAATATGCACAAGGATATTACTATCATGAAATTAACTCATTTGATAAACAATCAATCAAACGACAAATGTCTTATTTACATAAATACCCTCAAAGTATATTTACATAAATAGCCCTCATTAGGGCACATTCACCAACACAAAATATGTCTCGAACAAGTAATGAGGCATGAAACACTGATAATATGATCTTTGTTGTTCAAGGATAGACTGGGCGCTCGAACAATAAAGAGAAGAGGCACCCACAGTCTGGACATTGTAAAAAAACTGACTATGAAGCAAGCGATTGTTATCAGCTTCATGGTTATCCTGAACATCTGACAAGCTAGCAGTGCAAAAAACCCGAACACATAACAGATGAATGTTATGAGATTATGGGTTTCCCTGCTAATTGGCGTGGCGGACCGGTCGTGGTGGCAAACCAACATCAGCTAGATGTGGCAATAGTGCGGCCGGTGGTATATTTTCGACCGAGGGTACAGGCGATGCTGGCGGGTTCAGGCATGGAGGATGAGGTGTTTGAGTTAATTCAATCACTGAGGTCAGACCCGTGTCATATCAACTGAGTGGGTTAAATAAGACATAGTGGAACACACTTGTGAAAATCCTAAACGCTGGTCATGTCTCACCTACTGGGGCACGGGATCATCTGTCTGGTATGTATTTTCCTTTTTTCTGGATTTATGATTCTGGTGCATCTAGACATGTTACTAGTTTTATTAATTATTTTGATAAGTATTGGGATATTGAGCCGTGTACAGTGAAGCTGCCTAATGGTTCGATTGCCACGGCTACAAAATCCGGGAATGTGATTCTCAGTCGGAGTCTGACTTTATTGAATGTTTTGTTGGTTCCTCCACTTTCCTATCATTTGATATCTGTATCACAGCTTACACTGGATTCTTGATGTGTTGCATTGTTTGATGACATACTTGTGTGGTACAGGACCATCTTATCCAGAAGCATATTGGAGCGGGTAAGCGGAATCAATGACTTTATTTCTATCGTGAGTTAGAGGTAGTGGTCTGTGCGGTGGCGAAGTCCAGTGGTGATGTTGATTTGTGGCATATGAGGTTAGGACATTCGGGAGCTCAAGTGATAGAGTAGCTTCCTTTTTATTTCTGTTGGTTCATCTAGTATTTGTGATAATAAGCCTTGTGAGGTGTGTCTCCAAATGAAACAAACAAGAGAGAGTTTTCCTCTTAGTGTGAATAAAACTACTACTATGTTTCAATCAATTCACGTGGATTTGTGAGGACCATATTGTACTCCTTATTTTTCGGATGGAAAATATTTTTTAACAATTATTGATGATTTCTCCCGAGCTGTCTAGATTTATGTATTATTAGACAAGACTGAAGTAAGTTCTACCTTGCAAAATTTTATGGCTTTAGTTGAGCGTCAATTTAGTGTTCTTATGGTAAGTGTGCATTCTGATAATGGAATGGAATTTTTATGTATGAAAAAATTCTTCCAAAGTAAAGGTATTATCCATGAAACATCCTGTGTTTGAACCCCGCAGTAGAATGGTAAAGTTGAAGGCAAGCACAACCATATATTAAATATGGCTCAGGCTTTGTGTTTTCTGTCAGGGTTGCCTATTAAGTTATGGGGAGAATGTGTTCTGGCAGCTTGTTATCATATCAACCTTACACCAACACACATCTTAAATGATAAAACTCTATATGAGATCCTGCATGGGGTTTCGCCTCCTCTAAATCAGAGTGTTTGGGTGTTTATGATTTGTGCATAGTAAGTGATTTGGATTCCAGATTGCTCTGAAGATGGCGTTGTTTTTAGGAACGTGTTGTAGCAATGTTACCTTTAAGGGATTGCGGAATAAGTGTTAGGGGGAAGAATTCTCACAAGAATTCTTGTAGAATGACACCACAATAGTACCTAACTCTACTATTGATCAAGTCGGGGTTTTGATTAGCGCATTAATCAAAGTTGAAACTAGCAAGTTTTGAAAAAGAGAATAATCTCAAATATCATGTTTCTTGGTAAAAATTTATTGTCTTACAATGAAGCACAAGACCCCTACTTATACTAATACGCGGCTGAAATTATTGTCTTCAGAAGCAAGACAATTATTCAAGAATCAATCTCAATATTAGGAAATAACTTATAAGGTTAGTTTCCTTATCTTGATTATTCTTGCAATCAATCTAACTAATTAAGACATGACTTAATCTTTCTATTTCCTACAAGAATAAGTCTCTAATTAACTCAAATCTACTAAAATTAAAGAGAATATTAACTTATTTAAAAGGGCAGCCGATTATCCCTTGCTTCACATGCACAACCTTCCTTCTCTTCAACCTTCTAGATGCCTTCCAAAGCAAGTATCTTCTAGAAGACTTCAAGATGGATTTGGACCTTCATGTGTTGGGCTTTCACGACTTTATACTCATATTTGGACCTTCTTAAGGGTAAAAACCATCCATGTTGGATTGCAAAAACCCATTAATAAGCCCAAGACTCCAAATAGGCAAAATACTTAAAAATGCAAGCATGTGGCCATGTGGTTGCTAGTGGGTTGCGGCCACATGTCCAATTCAACTTGAATTGAAGCTTGATCATTGAGAACACTTAATATGATGATCTCTCATGGATTGAGGTTGTCCTTGAAGGCAATCTCCTTGATAGAGCACACTAGAACCATCATTAAGGGCTTGAGTGGTTTCCTTTGTACCAGCTCTTTGATTTGAGATTCACCCTTGGACTCTTGAGTATCAAAGGAATCTTGAACAAGTCTTTGGTAAACTTTTTTAATGAGATGAACCTAGCACAGCTCCAACAATAAAGATTCTTGAGCTCTTCAACCCTTGGCCAAAATATCCTTGACTTAGCTCTCTTAGCTTGAAATCGGCCTTGATGCTTGTGAATGCTCATTCAAAAATAGTCTTCTGAAGTAAAATAGAACAAGCCCTGGCTAAATCAAAAATCTCACTTTCATGCAATGCATTCCAGAATCGGAAACTTTCGACGAAGCTCAGACTCAAATTCATTTTCCCATGAACGGATCTAGGCTTATACTTATTTAATTTATTAAATCAAAAAACAACGCACAAAGATTTGACCTTTAATTAAAAGTGGAAAGTCTAAAGGTTATACCTTTGTAGCGCAGTCCAACGCAATAAGAAAAACCAAATCTTTGCTTGCGATTACCACCGAAATCCAAAAGATGACTCCTAGAAAACTTTGAATATTGCGTGGGCAATAATCTATCAAAGTGTACTCGCAAAGCCCATGAAGAAACCCACAAGGAAATCTCTCACATCGGATTCTAGTTAACCCAAAAACTGATCAACACTTTCATAAAACTGCTGCCCAAAACCCGCCACTAGAAAACCCACTTCGCCAATCAAGAATACCCATGCCAGTCACCGGGAATCACCCCAACCCAGCCGTGATCTAGACAACCCCAGCAGCGGATCACCAAGGAGAGATCAACGCTGTAAAAGGCCGAATCAAAAGCATTGGACTTTGATGAAATCGGTGTCGAAAAAACGAAGCCAACGGCAGAAAGGTGAGCAGCGAGCAGTTCGACCAAGAAACAATTAAAATCCAACTAGAAAAGTGTGATCTTTGGGATGAATCCAATCTAAGAAGCAAGAAATCTAGTTTGTTTTTGAAAAAAAACTTCAAAGGGAAGAAGTTCTTTCTCTAAAACTTTCTTACTCTAAGAGGCAAGACTTGTGTTGCAAGATTTCCTTAGTTTTCTTTGGCCTTAAGTTTTCTATTTATATGGAGCTCTTAAGGAGACCTAGTGAACTTTTGAGTTGGGCCTTTTAATTTGACTTTCGTTGACCGCTTAGTGTTTTCTAGACTAACCAACTCCAATTGACCCATTTGAATTAATTTCTTAACCCAATTCGTTAATATAATTTAATCAAACCATTAGGATTAATTAATTCATAGAATTAATTTCTTAATCCACTTTGTCAATTAAATATTAATTAAACCTTTAGGATTAATTAATTCACTTTGTCGATTAGTCAAATACATAATTAGTCGTACCACTATCGGACTAACTATGGAACTACCGCTCAAAAATGAATTTACATCGCGCCACTATACTTTCTTCTATCTCCCCACATCAAAGATCTAGTGCTCGTCGGTTTATCAATTTACTGACAAACTAATTCACCAACTTCTTGGTATCCGAGATTAGTACCACTCAACCTTCTTATTATACTGGAAGTAAAGTCCACTGGCCAATTTTAGTATAATAAACCTTACGAGCTCATCTCGGGAGCACCATCAACTCAGTGAACCGGTACATGGATTCCTCCGACTAGCAACAGCACGTAAGTAGCTAAACACCGCATACCCAACCTACCGAGGTATAGGCATCAATTGACTGCACTCTTTGGCACATCAAAGCATACGATATCCAACTCTCATGCACGTCCCAATCTCGGGATTAAGAGACTGAATACTAGGACCGAATTGACTTCGCCGATCAGTACAAGTCAATTCTATCCAAACTGGTCGCTCTCAATATGCCCCGGGCATATCCGTGTGACTTAATTAGTCTAGATAAACTAATTCCCAAACCACACGATAACCTATACCGATAGTATGTTCAGATTACCTCAGTTAAGAGCATACTTTTTACATAACAATACTTTAACCAATAATGGTATCTACTGTGTCTTTCCACACCCCGTTATCTAGTTCTATGATATAATGGAACAAATTAATACTAAAATAAAATGATATGTCATCTGTGGATATTAGTTTTTGATACAAGCCATAGCTTTTATGTATTCAAAACTAACAATCTCCCACTAATACTCAAAGCTATGATAAGAAGTACAAAAACTGTCCAACCCGCTATTACACTGCTGTCATAATGAAATCTACAAAACACCTTTAAACTCACTCATATGGCTCCCTCAAGAATCTGACTCTCATGCCCTCTACATGTCTCTTAAAGAATTTTGGGGTCAATGGCTTTGTGAAGGGATCTGCAAGGTTGTCATCTGATGCTATCTTGCCCACGGTCACGTCTCCCCTCTTTACGATCTCTCGTATCATGTGGTACTTGCGCTCTATATGTTTACTCGCTTTGTGGGCTCGTGGTTCCCTTGAGTTAGCAACTGGACCATTGTTATCACAATAAACTGTGATAGACCTAGGCAACTCAGGAACCACATATAAGTCCACCAGGAAGTTCCGGATCCATACAGCTTCTTTCACTGCCTCTGATGCGGCAACATACTCAGCCTCCATGGTGGGGTCTGCCACGCATTTCTGCTTGACACTCCGCCATACTATGGCTCCACCACCTAGAGTAAACACAAACCCAGAGGTAGACTTACTCTTGTCCATATCACTTGAAAGTCCGAATCTGTATAACCCAGCAATACAAGCTCATGTGCTCTATAAACTAGGACATAATCTCTCGTCCTGCGTAAGTACTTGAGATGTAGTTTACTACCTGTCAGTGAGCCTTCCCAGGGTTACTCTGATATCTGCTAACCATGCCAGCTGCAAATCAAATATCATGCCTCGTATATAGCATAGCAAATATGAGGCTACCCACTACAGAAGCATAAGATACAGCCTGCATGGCATCTATCTCCTCAGCAGTTTTGGGACACTGCTCCTTAGACAAATGCACCCCATGCCTGAAAGGTAGTGAACCCTTCTTGGAGTTCTGCATGTTAAAACGGGCCAGAATCGTGTCTATGTAGGATGCCCGAGAGAGAGTCATAGAACGTCTTCTACGATCTCGAATAATCTTGATCCCAAGGATATGTCCAGCCTCTCCCAAATCCTTCATGTCAAACTTCCTGCACAACCATGTCTTTACATCTGACAACACCTTCTTACTGTTGCCAATCAGAAGGATGTCATCTACATAATGTATGAGGAACACCACCGTATCACCATCACGTCTGCAATAAACACACTACTCATCCGGACATTGAGTGAATCCATAGGACTGGATAACCTTGTCAAAATGGATATTCCAAGATCTGGATGCTTGCTTAAGTCCATAAATGGACCTCCTAAGCCTGCATACATTATACTCTTGGCTTTGAACAATGAAACCCTCTGGTTGATGCATAAAGATAGTCTCCTCAAGACTTCCATTAAGGAAAGTTGTCTTGACATCCATCTGCCAAATCTTATAGTCCATATGAGCATCTATGAAAAAGAGAATCCGGATCGACTTAAACGTAACTACCGGGGAAAAGGTCTTCTCATAATTGATAGCCTTTTTCTGAGTATAATCCTTCACCCAAGCCTAGCCTTGAAGGTCTTAACCCTCCAGTCAGATCCTCTCTTTCGCTTGCAGACCCATTTGCACACAATAGGCCAAAAGCCATCAGGAATGTCTCTCTGCCAAGAATCTGCAATTTTATCCTGGAGAGCCTCATTGTAGCTAAATGAGTCTAGTTCATGAGCGTTAGGGATAAAGTCCAAAGACTCACCCAAACCCATGTACCTCTTGGGCTTTCTAGCAACCCTCCCACTACGATGAGGCACAGCCTGTGTAAGAGCATCATCTGTGATAGTGTGTGCAGTCTCTTGTGATGTGTCTTCCTGTACTCGTGCATCTGGAATAATGGACTGACTTCTAAGCTCTTCCAATACTACCTTGTTGCTTGACTTGTGATCTAAAATATAGTCCACTTCAAGAAATCTGGCATTGGTGCTTACCACCACCTTCTGATCCTGAGGACTATAAAATAGACCACCTCTCGTTCCTTTGGGGTAGCCTACAAATAGCATAGCCTTTGATCTCGAATCTAACTTACCTGCATCTGCCTCGAGCACATGTGCTAGACAACCCCAAATCCTGAGATGTCTCAGACTAGGCTTTCGCCCAGTCCACAACTCTAGGGGTGTCGTAGGCAAAGATTTAGATGGTACGAGATTAAGAAGATAACACGCAGTCTCCAAGGCATAACCCCAAAATGAGGTAGACAACTCACTATAACTCATCGTCGATCTAACCATATCCATAAGAGTCATGTTCCTCCTCTCTGCTACACCATTCTGCTGGGGTGTGTCAGGTGCAGACAACTGGGACTGAATACCCTCCTCTGACAAATAGGACCTAAATTTACTAAAGAGGTATTAACCCCCACGATCAGATCGTAAGACCTTGATACTCTTACCCAGATGGTTCTCCGCCTCAGCCTTAAACTCTTTGAACTTACCAAAGCATTCAGACTTGTGGCGCATCAGGTATACGTATCCATATCTAGAGTAATTATCCGTGAATGTCACGAAATACTCATAACCACCTCTAGCCTGAACTGACATAGCCCCACACAATTCAGAATGAATCAACTCTAAAACCTCATTGGCCCTATACCCCTTTGCCTTGAAAGGCCTCTTGGTCATTTTACCCTTCAAGCAGGACTCACAACTAGGAAAACTATCAATATCTAATGAGTCCAAAGACCCATCATTGACCAACCTTTGAATCCGACTAAGGTTAATGTGACTTAGTCTCAGGTGCCAAAGATAAGTATGATTCAAAGAGGAAAACTCCTTTCTCTTATTATGATTCGGTGATGAGTTATTAGTTTATGTATTTTGCACAACTGGGGAGTTTGACTTAATTAAAAACAGATTGTCAACTAATGTATCGGAACATATAAGCCTCTGGTTCTTTCTAATAAAAATAGAATTATCAGAAAAAACACACTTATAACCATCCAATAAAAGTTTAGAAACTGAAAGCAGATTCTTTTGAAAACTGGGTACATATAGACAATCTTTCAAATGTAAAATAGAGTCTAAAAAATAAAGACATAAAACTCCCACTGCAACAACAAAAACTCTAGTAGTATCCCTAAGGTAGACCTGCAACTCTCCCTCTTTAAGTAGCTGGGTCACTTAGAACCCCTGTAAAGAATTACGAACGTGATCAGTGGTTCATGAATCCACACGCCAAGTATTCGTGGGAATCGCCGCTAAACACGTCTCAGTAACTAGGGAAAATTTGCACATACCTCGAGGCTTCTGGCAATCCTTTTTCCAATGTCTCGCCTTGCCATATCTAAAGTACTTGCCTTTTGGCTTATGCTTATTGGCAATGCCCGATCATCAGCTCCTGCTTTCTGGCCTCTCTTCCTCTTTTACTTCCTGGCTATGGGCCCAGCAAAGGAACCCGAGGGATCAACAGTAGCCAAGGCTTGCATATTATCTATGAAGAGGCCCTCAGCAGACACCAATGTAGTCATGAGCTCGGGAAATGAATATGAGAGCTTGCCCATATTGTAGTTCAACGAAAATTGCTCAAAACTAGGGGGCAAGCTCTGGAAGATAATATCGACCTGGGTCTTCCCATCAATATCACCTCTCAATACCTCGATCTCATTGATGCAGCTCATCATGTCTAGCACGTGATCCCTCATTGAAGTGTCCTCAGCCATCCTAGCATTCATGATTTTCCTTAAAGCTGACTGCTTGGCTGCCCTGGCCTGATGTCAAAACATATCCCTAAGGTTGAGCATCATATCGTAGGCTGAGGTAAACAACTGATGCTGGTGCTGCAGTATACTCGACATAGAAGCCAAGATGTTGCACCGGGTCATCTCATCAGCCTTCTGCCACCTCGTATATAGCTCTCGCTGCTCAGGGGTGGCATCATCGCTGGGCTTAAGGGGGCACTCCTCAGTGAGCACGTACTTGTAACCCTCAGCGGTAAGGACAATGTCCAGGTTAGGTTTCCAGTCAACGTAATTTGGACCCGTAAGTTTGTTTTAATTAAGTATGACAGCTAGCAGGTTGAACGACATATCAACAACTAAGAGATAAACAGTCATGTTTCAGTATACTTTTTTGAAAATATTGATATCCTCAAAACAATACATTCTCCTACCGACATCTCTCACATCGGGATTAACGTAGGTCATGTTGGGTGAATGTCTACGCCAACCCACATTCATTCGAGAAGAACCGAAGTTCATTAATTCCATTATTTGACTAATGATCTTATGATCAATGAAATTAATAGTCGATAATTTTATCCGTACACAATAAGCAGTGTAACCTCTTAGGAGGAATACTATAGACGGTACACTAAGTGTTTGCCATTCTGCGACTTCTAAGCTTGTTACTTAGGATACCAATGCACCTCGGTTAGCGAGGGTGTCGCAAATTTCTCCAATTAAACTCGCTATAGTCATCCCTTTAGAAATTTAATCTAGTGATATCTCGGGATTGAAGATTATCCGTAGGGAAAAAGGCCCTTGGCCAGCACGTCGGTCTTACCCACATCACATATGAATCTGTAATGGAGACCATGGGGATACTTACCAACCAGCTCCCACTTAGATTTTTAAGTTTAAGGATTTTTATGTTTTAACATGCAGTATCTTAACTATGGATATTCGCACCCATAAAACTGTTGGAGTTTTAATATGCGAATAATCTACCTCAGTTAATTGCACTTTACTTTTTAAAATGGTTTGGTTTGGTTTTCATTCATGCAAAATAAAACAAAAACACACAATCAATGAAAATACATAAATACGGGAAATTAAAAAAATAAAATTTCCTGACTATTATGGCCTTCTCTATCTTTGATTCCTTGACGCCTCAGTGGCACGTCCGGTCATGTCGCTCCCACTCGTTATTTGGATTCCTCTCGATTCGCCCGGGTTTTCTCGATTTTCTACGTAATCAGGAATCACTCAAAATTACAAGAAACCAAAACCCACTAATATAAGTTACCCAAAATAACGTCTTCGTCATAATACATAAATTCTGATATACAAAGGCATTTTTCTAGGAATTTAAAGACGACATCATTAGATTAAATCCTACTACAATATTTATCTAATCCTACACGGTTTCCAGCTCATGGTTATTACTATTACAGATATTTTCATTAAAAAACAATACGAGCCCGGACATGTCCCGGGGTTTATGAATGAAAAATAAATTCTACTATAATAGCCGCGAATCTAATAACCACCTGTTTAAACATTTTGACAAAAATAATAATGCCAAAATAAAGCCGTGTAATAAATTAAACAAGTATAAAGACAAAACACTCGCTCTGATACCAATTTGAAGGAAAATAGAACAAGCCCGGGCTAAATCAAAAATCTCACTTTCGTGCAATGCATTCCAGAATCGGAGACTTTCGACGAAGCTCAGGCTCAAATTCATTTTCCCATGAACGGATCTAGGCTTATACTTATTTAATTTATTACATTGGCATAGAATGCACAATGATTCGACCCTTAATTAAAAACGGAAAGTCTAAAGGTTATACCTTTGTAGCGAAGTCCAACGCAATAAGAAAAACCAAATCTTTGCTTGCAATTACCACCGAAATCTGAAAGATGACTCCTAGAAAACTTCGAATATTGCGTGGGTAATAATCTATCGAAGTGTACTCACAAAGCCCACAAAAATCCCACAAGGAAATCTCTCAAATTGGATTCTAGTTAACCCCAAAACTGATCAACACTTTCATAAAACTATTGCCCAAAACCCGCTGCTAGAAAACCCACTTCGCAAATCAAGAATACCCACGCCAGTCACTGGGAATCACCCCAACCCAGCCGTAATCTGGACAGCCCCAGTAGGGGATCACCACGGAGAGATCAACGCTGTAAAAGGCCGAATCAAATGTGCTGGACTTTGATGAAACCAGCACCAGAAAAATGAAGCCAGCGGCGGAAAGATGAGCAGCGAGCAGTTCGGCCAAGAAAAAATTAAAATCCAACTAGAAAAGTGTGATATTTGGGATGAATCCAATCTAAGAAGTAAGAAACATAGTTCGTTTTTGAAAGAAAACTTCAAAGGGAAGAAGTTCTCTCTCTAGAACTTTCTTACTCTAAGAGGCAAGACTTGTCTTGCAAGATTTCCTTAGTTTTCTTTGACCTTAAGTTTTCTATTTATAGGGAGCTCTTAAGGAGACCTAGTGGGCTTTTGAGTTGGGCCTTTTAATTTGACTTTCGTTGGCCGCTTAGTCTTTACTAGACTAATCAACTCCAATCGACCCATTTGAATTAATTTCTTAACCCATTTCGTTAATTTAATTTAATCAAACACTTAGGATTAATTAATTCATATAGAATTAATTTCTTAATCCACTTTGTCAATTAAATATTAATTAAACCTTTAGGATTAATTAACTCACTTTGTCGATTAGTCAAATACATAATTAGTCGTACCACTATCGGAACAAACCATGGAACTACCGCTCAAAAATGACTTTACATCACGCCACTATACTTTCTTCTATCTCCCCACATCAAAGATCTAGTGCTCGTCGATTTATCAATTTACTGACAAACTAATTCACTGACTTCTTGGTATCCGAGATTAATACCACTTGACCTTCTTATTATACCGGACGTAAAGTCCACTGGTCAGTTTTAGTATAATAAACCTTATGAGCTCATCTCGGAAGCACCATCAACCTGGCGAACCAGTACGTGGATTCTTCCGACTAGCAAAAGCACATAAGTAGCTAAACACTGCATACCCAACCTACCGAGGTATAGGCCTAAATTGACCGCACTCTTTGGCACATCAAAGCATATGATATCCAACTCTCGCGCCCGTCCCAATCTCAGGATTAAGAGACTGAATACTAGGACCGAATTGACTACGTCGGTCAGTACAAGTCAATTCTATCCAAACTAGTCATGCTCAATATACCCCGGGTACATCCGTCTGATTTAATTGGTCTAGATAAGCTAATTTTCAAACCACACGGTAACCTATACCGATAGTATGTTCAAACTATCTCAGTTAAGAGCATACTTTTTATATATCAATACTTTAAACAATAACGGTATGTACTGTGTCTTTCCACACCCCGTTATCTAGTTCTATGATATAATGAAACAAGTTAATACTGAAACAAAATAATATGTCATCTGTGGATATTAGTTTTTGATACAAGTCATAGCTTTTCTGTATTCAAAACTAACATCTTCATGCTTGAGCTCTTCACGATGTGCATCAATGAGGTTAGAAATTGTGAGTGAGGACCTCAGGATCACATCAGTAAGTCTCATGGGGGTGACAAGTTTCAAAGTCGAAGTCATCGCTGCATCTTTGTGGGGTATCCTTATGGTAAGAAAGGGTAGCGTGTATTTGATCTGACCAGCAAAACATTCTTGATGTCTCGTGATGTTATGTTTTCAGAAAATGAATTTCCCTCTATTTGTCTAGATTCCTCTCCTGTATCATCAGCCAGTTACGCATGGGAGATGTTTGAGGATGATGATAATGAACCGCCACCCCCTGCTACGCTATTGGCATCGGACCCAGCACCACCAGTCGCCGCCATTCCCTCCATCGATGGTGTGGATCCAACGCAAGGGGGAGTTGTCGCCGACAGCCGCTCCCCTCGTTGAAGTGAACAGACTTGAACAGCTTCATCCTTACTCCATGATTTTGTCACTTACATGGTCTCTCATGAGGATCCTAATGTTACAAGGATTCTTCTTTGGTCTCGGGGACACCCTATCCTTTGACTTCCTATTTGGATTGTTCAAAATTTTCTTCTCAATTTCAGGTTTACTTGGCGACAATCACACTCAATAGGGAGCCCGATTCTTTTGACGAAGGTATGTATTATGCTTAATGGCATCTCGCCATAAAGAAAGAGATCAAAGCATTAGAACAAAATCACACATGGGAATTTGTCACACTTCCCATGGAAAGAAACCAATTGGCTATAAGTGGGTCTTCAAAATCAAACATAATGCAGATGGTATAGTTGAACGAGATAAAGCGCGACTCATGGTTATAGGAAATAAATAGGTCACAGGTCTTAACTATCAAGGAACTTTTGCTCCGATCGCCAAAATGACAACTATTCGAGTGTTCTTATGATTTGGAGCCGCTCGTAATTGGTAACTACACCAGATGGATGTGAATAACGCATTTATTCACGATGATCTTGATGAAGAGGTCTACATGCACTTGCCCCCGAGATTTGCTTTTCCCCAACAACATATGGTCTGCAAGCTTCATCACTCTTTGTATGGTCTGAAACAAGCCCCAAGGTGTTGGTTCTCTAAGCTCTTTTAAACTCTAAAATTTATGATTTTTGGCAGTCCTATTCCGACTATTCTCTTTTCACCTATAGTCATGGTTCTCTATTTTTGAATGTTCTTGTCTATGTTGATGACTCGTTATTTCTGGCAGTGATTTTTGTGCTATCTCTGATTTCAAGGCCTACCTAAATCGGTGTTTCCATATGAAAGATTTAGGTGTCATTCGTTATTTCATAGGGATCGAGATAGCTCGTCACTCGTCTAGTCTGTTTTTATATCAGAGAAAATATGCTCTAGATATTATTGCTGAGGCTGGCTTGTTAGCCTCCAAGCTGGTGCCCTTTCCCATGAAATCGAATCATCAATTAAGCAAATATGAGAGTCCTCTACTAACAGATCCTCTCCCTTATCATCGTTTGGTCGCACAACTTATCCATCTCACTGTTACTCATCCTGAGCTCTCCTACTATATTGATATATTGGCTCAATCAATGCATGAACTACTCATCACTCACTGAGAGGCTGCTCTACGAGTTTTTTGTTATCTCAAAGTTTAGCCTAGTCAAGGTATTGTTCTCCGAGTTGATTTCGATCTTCGTCTTTCCGTTTTGTGTGATTCTGATTGGATGGCGTGTCCTGTGACTCGAAGATCCTTGTCTGGTTACTTTATTCTTCTTGGTTCATCTCTCATGTCCTAGGAAACCAAGAAACAGCATATTATGTCACGGTCTTCGACAGAGGCCGAATATCTGCTCCATGGCAGCTACAGTTTGTTACTCTGTTTTGGTGTTTCTCATTATGATCCAGTGTAATTTTTTCTTCAAAATAATTTGTGTCATGATATTTTTAACCAATTTTATGATTCGTATCCTCATGAATCTTCAACCCATTTAAGGTTTCGACCTTCATTTTAGATTGTGAATTGATCTAAATGGCTTGAATATTCATGAGGAATTGAGTCATAAAATGGATTGAAAACATTATGGTACAAATCATTTTGAAGAAAAAATTAGGTTTGACTAATGATCAAATGAGTTAATCCGTTATCTTCTAAACGTTTCGAGAAAAAATGACTAAATTTGCTAAAAAAAAAAAAAAAAGGACGATGACTAATATTATGACTAAAACATAAGAGGGACCAAAAATAGAATTACCCCTATTATTGGAGACCAAAATTGCATTTAAGCATTGAATTATCATATGACACAAAATTTTTCATGTTTACAAGTGTTTTCCTAAACACTTTCACAAAAATTATAGAATGTAGAATAGTTACGGGACTACTAAATAAATACTGCCATTGTTTTTAGTTAATATTCCTCTAATCACGAAAATATCCCTCAAATTTCTATCATTTTCACCCACCCCTCCCCCGTCTCATTCAACTGAAAACTATACATATTCTTTCTCTTGTTTATATCCACTGAGAAACATACTTCCTCATTGGTTTGAGCTGAGAAAATTACTCCCTCTCTCATTTGAATCAGACTTAAAAATACTCCCATCTTTGTTCGAAACGTGCTCCGGCCATTGCCTTTTTCATTTTGATTTTAGGGAAAATTTGGATTAAGGGCAGTGGAAAAGTTAAAATTAATAAAAAGGGTACAACTTTCATGTAATTTGGATTAAGGACAGTGAATTATTTATTAAAAATATAAAATTAAAATATTTATACAATGACGTAAATATCCTCCATAGACGGTCCTGCAATTAAGGCATCCTCCAGTAAAAGATGAGGAACATAAGTGGAAGAAGAAGCAGACCACGGTTGAGACTACATCCTGTTAGAATTGAATACATAAGCTATGCTTGTATTGTACATTTTCCTAGTTAATATATCAATTTAGTGTTTTAGTTAAATTTGTTGTGCATTATTTGTCCATTTATATTATGTAGTTAGATGATGAGGTGTCTTGTATGACACAGTAGATCTCATCATTGGTTAAAAGACATAAAATATAAATGAGGTTTGTAACCGAGATAGCTTTGGACACGCTATCGGTTTAGGTTATAATGTGATTCAGATGATTGGTTTGTCTAAACTAATTGAATCATACAGATATGTCCGTGGGGTATTGAACTTGGCCATTTAGAATGATTTGTCTTGTACTGATTTAATAGACAGATCGTTCTTAGTATTCTATCTCTAAATCCATAGACTTGAGTGGGCATGAGGATTAGACATAGTGTACTTTAATCTTCCAATGGGTGAGGTCAATTGTGGTCAATAGTCTCGGTAGGTTGGGTGTGCGTGGTTAGTTACTTGGTGTGCTACTGCTTGTCGAAAGGAAACCATGTACAGGGGTGATGGTGCTCCCGAGATGAGCTCGTAATATTTATTATACTAAACCCGGCCGGTGGACTTATGTCCGGTATAGTAAAAAGGTCGAGTGGTACTAGTCTCGGAATTAAATAAGTTAATTAATTAATTTATCAGTAAATTAATAAATTAACGAGCACTAAATCTTTGATGTGGGGAGATTAAGAATTAATTAATTTAGTTGTTTCAGAAGCAATTCTGGTGTAGGATGGTAGTGCCAAAATTTATCCGTTAGTGGTACGATTAATTTTTGTAGTGGGTTAATTGAATACGTAGAATTAATTAATTAATTATTTATTTCTAAGGGTTAATTAAGTAATTAACAAAGTAGAATTATTTAATTAATTAATTAAGTCTTAAAATTCAATTAGAATTAGGAAATCCAAGAGATTAGGAAATCTAATTTGATTTGGTTTATCCTATTAGATTAGTTACCTAATTGGATTTGGAAACTAATTAATTACCTAAACCCATTAGGAAGACCAATCCTAAACCAATTTGGGGTCTCTCTTGTAACTCTATATATAGACAAGGGATTAGCAATTACATAACACACAATTCATTAGTTTTCAAGACAAAAAAACTTAGAGGCGCGTGTTTTCAGAGGCTTTTGGCGCTAATTTTTCTCCAAAATTAGCGGCGCGTGAAGCCCATTCTCAGTCCTAGGTGGCGCGTGTTTTCATGCGCTTATGGCGGCGGTTGCTGAATTTTTCCCAGTGACCCAGTTGTGTTGATTGCTGATCAATTGCTCGCTAGATCGTTGTCCACATAACGTGCTATCATAGTCTCTACTCATACAAGCGATCACCTGAGTTCACGCTTAAATAGGTACTTTCTATGATTCCGCTTTTAATTAGAAATTATTGTTGCATGAAAAATCGAATGAGTACAAACCAAAACCATGCGTAATGTTATTTCAAGCAAGGATTGGAATTACGATTGTGCTAGAATCTAGGCTTGGTCAAAGATTCCGATTTTGGAATGCGTAGCACGAAATTGAGTTTTTGATCGGGCCCGGGCAGATAATCTTTCAATTAGTATCAGAGCCTGGTTTTGGGTTTTGTGCTTGTTCGATTTATTACATGGTTTTATTTATAGGTGGTTTAGAAATCCCGACTATTATGGTTACATTTATATGGTTTTTTAATCAAACCCCAGGACATGTCCGGGTTTGGTTTTATTACGAATGCTGGTAATAGTATAACCACGTGATGGAAGCCGTGTAGGATTAGATCAAATTTATAGTAGATTTTTTTTATGTAATTCGATTTAAATTTTCCTAGCAAGCCTTGTAGTAGGAGAATTATTTTTTTAATCGAAGGTGTTATGGTGGGCAACTTGAATTCATGGGTTTTGGGTTATCGTTAATTCGTAGAAACCCAGGAAAACCCAGAACGAATTGCAAGAAGACCAAATAGCGTGGGAAAAGAAGCGAAGGAGGAATCGGAGGTGACCAACAGCGCTGACAAAAAATTAACAGTAATTTAGATGCATATTTATAGTTTTAATTTTTGTTCTTTAATTTTTGTGCTATATTTTAGATGCATAATTTTAAAGCATGCTGGTTTTATGTTTTCATATAACTTAGGATTAGTTAATTGCATGTTAGAACTAGAAAAATCCTCAATTTAGAAATCTAAGTGGGAGCGGGTTGGTTTAATATCCCTACGGGCACCATTACGAGTTCATATGTAATGTGAGTGGACTTGAGCGTTGGCATTTAGGCTTCCTCCATTCGGATGAGTCCAACCACGAGATCGCTAGATTATGAATTTCTGAGTAAGATGACTAGAGTAAGTTTAACTATGAGAAATGTGATACGCTCTCCATCTGAGGTGCACTATCATGAGGTAACAAACTCAGAAGTCATGTAATGGCACACACTTAGTGTATGATTTGTAGTATTCCTCCCATCGAGGTTACGCTGCTTATTTGTACGGCTAAAAGCACCAACTATTAACTGCATTGATCAATAGATCATTTGGTCAGATAGTGTAGTTAATGAACTTGGTTCTTCTCAAACTAATGTGGGTTAGCGTAAACGTCCACACTATCGTGGCTTGTGAGAATCCCGGTGAATGAGATGTTAGTGGTTTAAATTATTATTTTGAGGGAAGTCAATAATTATTAGAATTTTTTGTCATTTTTGAAATTCTAGATTAGATAACTAAAAAATTATCTGTTTATTTATAGTATTCGATATGGCATTCAACCCTTTAGTTACTATATTGAAAGGCAACAAACTTACCGGTCCCAATTATGTCGACTGGAGTGTAATTTGGACATTATCCTGACAGCTGAGAGCACTCCTGTGAGAGATCATGTCATTGACATGATTAGTAATGTCAACGAGGTTGAGGTAATGGGAGGCAAAATCGATAGTGAAACCAAAGTTGATATTGTCATCCAGAACTTGCCTTAAAGCTATGAGCAGTTTCGGTTGAACTGCAACATGAATCAATTGTTTTGTACTTCATTTGAGCTCTTAGCAGAGTTGGTGGCGGCTAAAAGTCTTTTTCAAGAGAAGAAGCGAGTTCTAGTCACAGTCAAAGCTTTAGAATCTTCTTCTAAGCCTGACGCTGGAAAGAAGAATAGAAAACTCGAGGGAATAGCTCAAAAGGCGCAAATTGTGCCTAAACCAGATATTGCAAAGAAGAAGTTAGAAAACAAGTGCATCAAGTGCAATCAGACAGGACATTGGAAATCAGATTGTCCAAAGCTCAAAAGTACGATAGTTTCTGCCTTAATTACCAAGACATGTTTAGCGGCGATTCCCATAGATACTTGGTGTGTGGATTCAGGCACCACTGACCATGTTTGTAATTCTTTGTAGGGGTTCCAAGTAACCCGGAAGCTTAGAGTAGGGGAGCTAGACATCTAATTGGGCGACACTACAAGAGTGTCAGTAAAAGCAGTGGGAGTAGTTAGTTCATTTTTCAAAAATCATAGACTAGATTTACCAAATTGTGTTTATGTACCGAGTTTTAGAAAGAACCTTATTTTGGTTTCTAAACACTTAAAGAATGGTTTTAAGTTTATTTTTTCTGATAATACAGTTGTTGTTAGAAAATATGGTAAACTTGTTTGTTCTACTTCATTAGTAGATAATTTGTTTGTGGTTAAATATAACACCCTTGTTGTGCAAAACATAGAAACAAATAGTGCATCATCTAACTTTAATAAAGGGAAAAAACCTTCTGAAATGAATCAAACCTATCTTTGGCATCTCAGGCTAGGTCATATAAACCTTAGTAGGATTCAGAGGTTGGTCAATAATGGACCTTTAGGTTAGTTATGGATTGACAGGTATTCAACCTGTGAATCTTGCTTGGAGGGTAAAATGACCAAGAGACCTTTTAAGGCAAAAGGTAATAGAGCCAAAAAAGTATTAGAGTTGATTCATTCTGACTTGTGTGGACCAATGTCGGTCTAAGTACGAGGTGGGTTTGAGTATTTTGTGACGTTCACGGATCATTACTCAAGGTATGGGTACATTTACCTAATGTGCCACAAGTCCGAATGCTTTAGTAAATTCAAAGAGTATCGAGCAGATGTGGAGAAACATCACGAAAAAAATATCAAGACACTGCGACCAAATCGTGGTGGGGAGTACCTGTCCCATGAATTTTAAGAATACCTCAGTGAGGTCCGAATTCAGTCTCAGTTGTCTGCACCTGGAACACCACAATAGAACCGTGTAGTAGAAAGAATGAATCAAACTCTCATGGAAATGGTTAGGTCAATGATGAGCTTTAGTGATTTGCCGAGTTCGTTCTGAGGATATACCTTAGAAACAGCAATGTACATCCTCAATCTTGTACCATCTAAAATCGTGTCTTCAACCCTAGTAGAGTTGTGGAACGAGCCGTAAGCCCAGTCTAAGACATCTCAGAATTTGGGGTTGCCCAGCATATGTGCTTAAGGCAGATGCGGCAAAGTTAGATGCGAGAACTGAAGTAATGTTGTTTGTAGGATATCTTAGGGGAATGAAGGGTGGTCTGTTTTATAGTCGTAAAGATCAGAAGGTGGTGGTTAGTACCAAAACCAGATTTTTAGAGAAAGATTATATCCTTGATCATAAGCCCAAGAGCAAAATAGAGATAATCCTGATGCACAATCACAAGTAGATACACCACACACTGCACAAGATATCATAGATGATGCGCCTACACAGGTGGTGCCTCGTCGTAGTGGGAGGGTTGTGAGACAGCCCGACAGGTTTATTGGCATGGGAGAGGCCTCAGACCTAGTCCCAGGTGCGCCAGAGCCTGACCCAGTAAACTACAATGAGGCTCTATGAGATAAAGATGCAGAATCTTGGCAGAAAGGCAATGATATCCGAGATGGGGTCGATGGACCACAATCAAGTCGGGGAGCTTGTGGACCTGCCTGATGGGTTCAAGCCCATTGGATGTAATTGGGTCTACAAATGCAAGAGACCACCTAACAGAAAGGTGGAAACCTTTAAAGCTAGGCTTGTGGCGAAGGGGTATACTCAGAAAGAGACAATCGATTATGAGGAAACCTTTTCCCCGATAGCCTTGCTTAAGTCAATCTGGATTCTCTTGGCCATAACTTCTTATTTAGATTATGAGATATGGCAGATGTATATCAAGACAGCTTTCCTTAACGGAAGTCTTAACCATCTTCATGCAGCAACCAGAGGGATTCGTTAAGAAAGACCAAGAGCATAAGGTTTACAGGCTTAAGAGGTCCATCTATGGACTTAAGCAGGCATTCAAATCTTGGAACATCCAATTTAATGAGGTAATCAAGTCCTACGGAATTACTCAGTGTCTGGATGAGCAATGTGTATATCGCAGAAGTGATGGAAACGCGGTGGTGTTTCTTGTGCTTTACGTAGATAACATTCTATTGATTGGCAACAACAAGAAAGTGTTGTCAGACGTAAAGGCATGATTGTCCAAACTGTTTGATATGAAGGACTTAGGAGAAGCGGGACATATCCTTGGAATCAAGATAATTTGAGATAGTAGGAAACATTCGTTAACGCTCTCTCAAGCTTCATACATAGATACGATTCTGGCCCATTTTAACATGCAGGACTCCAGGAAAGGTTTTCTACCTTTCAGACACAGAGTGCATCTGTCTAAAGAACAGTCTCCCAAGATTGTTAAGGAGATAGAGGCCATGAAGACAGTTCCTTATGTTTCGGTAGTAGGAAGTCTCATGTATGCCATGTTGTGTACGAGGCCTGATATCTGTTATGTCGTTGGCATTGTAAGCAGATATCAGAGTAACCCCAGGAAAGCTCGTTGGGAAGCAGTAAAATGCATTCTCAAGTATTTGTGCATAACGAGAGACCAAGTGTTGGTCTATCAGGCACTTGGGCTGGTACCTTGACGCTACACAGATTCAGATTTCCAAGGAGTCAGGGACAAGAGCAAGTCTACCTCAGGGTATATGTTTACTTTGGGAGGTGGAGCTATAGTATGACGGAGTGTCAAGCAGAAATACTTGGAGGACTCTACCATGGAGGCTGAATACGTTGTCGTATCAGAGGCAGCGAAAGATGCAATGTGGCTCAAGAACTTCCTGGTGGACTTAGATGTGATTCCTGGTTTGCAGAAGTCAATCACAGTGTACTGTGATAACAACGGTGCAGTAGCAAACTCGAATGAACCACGAGCCCACAAGGCGAGTAAACACATCTAGTGCAAGTACCACCTATTGCGAGATATCATCAAGAGGGAATAGGTGGTCATGGTTAGGATAGCATCAGAAAGATAACCTTGCAGATCCTTTCACGAAGACATTGACTTTAAAAGTCTTTGAGGCTCACATGGAGGGCATGTGGATCAGGTACTTAGGAGAGCCATGATAGTTTTTCTAAATATATAGTAGAGTGTATAGAGGTGAATGTAGTTATATACATAAAGCACAGCTTAAGTATTAGTGGGAGATTGTTAGGATTGAATACATAAGCTATGCTTGTTTTGTACATTTTCCTAGTTAATATATCGATTTAATTGTTTAGTTAAATTTGTTGTGCATTATTTTTCCATTTATGTAGTTAGATGATGAGGTGTCTTGTGTGAGACAGTAAATCTCATCATTAGTTAAAAGACATAATATATAAATGAGGTTCGTAACTGACACAGCTTTGGACACGCTGTAGGTTATTATGTGATTCAGATGATTGGTTTGTCTAAACTAATTGAATCATATAGATATGCTCGGTGCGTATTGAAATTGACCATTTAGAATGATTTGTCTTGTACTAATTTAATAGGCACATCGTTCTTAGTATTCTATCTCTTAATCCCTAGACTTGAGTGGTCATGAGAATTAGACATAGTGTATTTTGATCTGCCAATGGGTGAGGTCAATTGTGGCCAATAGTCTCGGTAGGTTGGGTGTGCGTGTTTAGGTACTTGGTGTGCTGCTACTTGTCGAAAGGAAACCATGTACCGGTGCATCCGGGGTGATGGTGCTCTCGAGATGAGCTCGTAATGTTTATTATACTAAATTCGACCAGTGGACTTATGTCCTGAAGGAAAACTGAACAAGCCCGGACTAAATCGAAAACCTCACTTTCGTGAAATGCATTCCAGAATCGGAAGCTTTAGACCAAGCTCAGACTCAAATTAGTTTACCCATAAACGGATCTTGTCTTATACTAATTTAATTTATTAATCGGGACACAAAAAATTAAATCTTTAATTAAAGCGGAATATTAAAGATTCTACCTTTTGTAGCGAAGTCCCTTGCTTAAAGAAAAAATCTAATCTTTGATAGCGATTCCAATAGAAATCTGAAGAATTACTCCGATCCAACTTCGAAATAGTGTGGGCTATTATCTACGGAGTTACCCACGGCAAAATAATGAAAACCCAAGAAACTTGCTTCGGAAGAAAATTCAAAAACCCAAAAAAAAGACTACTCGCAATTTCTGAAAAACCCACTTCGCAAGCTATCGGAATACCTGCTGCGCAACCCGGTGAAAAACTGGAAAAATCTCCACCAAAAACTGCCTAATCCAATCCCGATCTGTACAATCGATTTCACGGATCACTCTAGAAGAAGATTGACATGAAATCGATCGGCTCAGGGCACTAGACAGTGCAGTTACCGAGTTTTAAAGATATCGGGAAAACCGATTGCACAGTAAGCTTAAAAACGACCGGTGCTACTTCAAGCGGAAAAGCAGACCGGTGATTGTGATATAGAACAATCCGGGCAAAAAGATGAATGAGTTTTCCAAAGGAGAAAGCTATCTTAGCTGACTTCGAGAAGGAACTTCGATGAGGAAGACGAAGTTCTCTCTCTAAGCTAAACTTTCTCACTCTAGCCCTTTCTTGGACTTCAAGTTTCTTATGTCTTAACTTGCCTAACAAGTTGTATTTATAAGGAGCTTCTAAGGAGACCTAATGGGCTCTCGAGTTAGGCCTTTTAATTTGACTTTCGTTGACCGCTAAGTCTTTCCCGACTAATCAACTCCAATCGACCCATTTGAATTAATTTATTAAACCCACTTTGTTAATTTAATTTAATCAAACCCATAGAATTAATTAATTCAAATAGAATTAATTTCTTAATTCACTTTGTCGATTAAATTTAATTAAACCTTTAGGATTAATTAATTCACCTTGTCGATTAGTCAAATGCATAATCAGTCTTACCACTAACGGACTAATTATGGAACCGCTGGAAAACGACTTTACATCGCGCCATTATATTTTATTCTATCTTCCCACATTAAAGATCTAGTGCTCGCGGTTTATCAATTTACTGACAAATTAATTCACCGACTTCTTGGTATCCGAGATTAGTACCGCTCGACCTTTTATTATACGGACGTAAAGTTCACCGGCCCGGTTTAGTATAATAGACCTTACGAGCTCATCTCGGGAGCACCATCAACCCGGCGAACCGGTACGTGGATTCCTCCGACTAGCAACGGCACGTAAGAAGCTAAACACCGCATACCCAACCTACCGAGGTATAGGCCTCAATTGACTGCACTCTTTGGCAAATCAAAGCATACAATATTCAACTCTCGCACCCGTCCCAATCTCGGGATTGAGAAACCGAACACTAGGACTGAATTAACTACGCCTATTTGTATAAGTCAATTCTATCCAAACTGGTCGTGCTCAATATGCCCCGGGCATATCCTTGTGATTTAAACTAATTTAGATAAATTAATTCCCAAACCACACAACAACCTATACCGATAGTATGTTCAGCCTATCTCGGTTATGAGCATACTTTTAATATATCAATACTTTAACCAATAACGGTATCTACTGTGTCTTTCCACACCCCGTTATCTAGTTCTATGATATAAAGGAACAAATTTATACCGAAACAAAATGATATGTCAACTGTGGATATTAGTTTTTTATACAAGTCATAGCTTTTCTGTATTCAAAACTAACATGTCCGGTATAGTAAAAAGATCGAGTGGTACTAGTCTTGGAATTAAAGAAGTTAATTAATTAATTTATCAGTAAATTAATAAATTAACGAGCACTAAATCTTTGATGTGGGGAGATTAAGAATAAATTAATTTAGTTATTCCGGAAGCAATTCTGGTGTAGGATGGTAGTGCCAAAATTAATCCGTTAGTGGTACGATTAATTTTGTAGTGGGTTAATAGAACAAGTAGAATTAATTAATTAATTAATTATTCCTAAGGGTTAATTAAGTAATTAATAAAATGGAATTATTTAATTAATTAATTAAGTTTTAAGTTTCAATTAGAATTAGAAAATCTTCGAGATTAGGAAATCTAATTGGATTTGGTTTATCCTATTAGATTAGTTACCTAATTGGATTTGGAAACTAATTAATTACCTAAACCCTTTAGGAAGGCCAATCCTAAACCAACTTGGGGTCTCTCTTGTAACTCTATATATAGACATGGGATTAGCAATTACATAACACACAGTGTATTAGTTTTCAAGACAAAAAAACTTAGAAAGAGAAAATTAATCTCTCTCGAAGTCCAAATTTTAGAGGCTTTTTGCGACTGATTTTTCTCCAAAATTAGCAGCGCGTGAAGCCCACTCTTGGTCCTAGGTGGCGCATGTTTTCACGTGCTTGAGGCGACGGTTGCTAAATTTTTCCTGACGACCCAGTTGTGTTAATTGTTGATCAATTGCTCGCTAGATCATTGCCCACACAACGTGCGATCATAGTCTTGAGTCATACAATCGATCACCTGAGTTCAAACTTCAAGAGGTACTTTCTATGATTCCGCCTTTAATTAGAAATTATTGTTGCGTGATAAATCGAATGAGTACAAACCAAGATCCTGCGCAATGTTATTTAAAACAAGGATTGGAATAGCGATTGTGCTAGAGTCTATGTCTAGTCAAAGATTCCGATTCTAGAATGCGTAGCACGAAAGTGAGTTTTTTACCGGGCTCGGACAAATAATCTTTCACATCCGTGAAATCATTTTTGTCGAGTATTCTGTTCAAACCATCGGCCGTCATTTTGGATTGTGAGTCGATCTAAATGGGTTGAACATTTATTAGGAACCGATTCATAAAATGGATTGAAAACATCATGGTACAAATCATTTTGAAGAAAAAAATTAGGTTTGACTAACGATAAAATGAGTTAATCCGTTATCTTCTAAACTAAAGACTAAAAATGTTAATAAAAAAATATTAAGGGACCAATAGTGAAGTCGTACTATTATTTGGGACAAAGAGCGCAACTACCCATATTTAGAGGGGACCAAAAAAACAATTTGACCTATTTAATTATTTAAACATGAAAAAAACTTTTTAATAAAGACTACTAATTAATTAAGGGTTAATATCAAAAACCCCCTTGACATTTACTTATATATCAAAAACCCTCCCAATCTATGAAAAATATCAAAAACCCCCCTTCCACAAATTAAATTTGTAAAATGACTAAAAAGCCAACCAAAAGAAAGTAAAAATATTAACCTAGGCATATACTTCCAATCCAATACCGTCCTTACTTTTCAGGCCATGTGGCCAGACGGGGCTTCCATACAATGGTTTGCTCTCATAAGAAAAACCCTCTTGTGCTTCTTCATCTCTACACTAGGTGTATGTTTGTTTGCAGCAAATACTTAGACTGGCTTGACAAACAGCTTCTTAACTCTGTTATTTTCATTTTTTTAGGTCGACGACCTCATTTTGTGATGAACAAGTTTGTGAAATTACAATTGGGTAGGAAAACAGCGGGCAAAAGTTGATCTAGGTTGTTAGGGATCCAGACATAGGAGATGTTTTCGCCGGGGAAATCAGGAGAGCTAGATTGCCTGATGGGTACGAAGAGAGAATAGTGAATGGATATATTGGAGTGGTTGTAAGGGATTCGGCACCCCAATTGAGATTCTGGGACATATTGTTTGTTTGCCTATAAATTTAAATAATGAAAAAATGAAAGAGATAGTTCCATGGTTTAATTTGAGCATGATTTTTCACCTCTTGTTGTGTTGGGTGGCCTTCCATGGAATAAGAACTGAAACTTTTTATTTCTGATTCATCTGGATTGGTAGACGTTTTTTTTGTTTTTGTATTTTTTTTCTATTGGTATGGGTATTTTGATTATATTGATATGGATTTTGAATTGGTGAGAAAAATACAATTTTATTGTTATTATCAAAATTTTTGTGATTCTTTAAAAATATCAAAAGATGTGTTCTCCATCTCATGTGCTGGATTTGCCCCGCTGCATCTCTCCTTCTTCTTCTGGGGGATATCACCTGTTGTGGCACCAGCATCAGCGGCGGAGTTGCTCATGCTCTGAGCCGGCGGCATTGGATGGAAGTTGAAGTTGACGAAAAGTCGATGAAGCACGTTGAATTGTTATCTTTGGATGAGGGGCAAATTTACCTATATATTTTTATTTTAGTTAAAGAATATTAATATAATAATTAATTAATTAGTAAAGGGGGTTTTTCGTCAAAAAAAATCAGTAAGGAGGTTTTTTGATATTTTTAATAGGTTAGGAAGGTGTTTGATATACAGGGGTTTTTTTAAACTAACCCATTAATTAAAGTCTAAGTAGTAAATTAAAACCAATTAATAAATATAAAGTTTACCAAGGAAGGAAAAAAAAAAAAAAAAAAAGCCATGTGGATATTTGATGAAAACAGGAATGGCTTATTATTCATATATTGTTTTACTAGATAGAGAATAAGCTATCATGATAATAACAGCTGATTATCCATAGGAGATTTATTCGCAAGTCTTGATTGACCACACCATCAGCTTTGAAATAAGGCGATCAGACACAAATAGGATCGCCCATAAAAGGAACAACGCATTGGGAGCATCCCTTCCTCCAGCAGAAAGCATCGTTACCCAGAACACAAGGGGTATTGACGCATTGTTGGAGCAGTTGTCTGGACTTGACAGCTACGACTTGGCGGATTCCGAGCATATTCTGGACGGGCAGAGCTGCAAAAATGATGGAAATATGCACTAAACAATTAACATTTCGGATAATAAATTAAGTTGAGTTGCATGTACGGGAAATGTTAGTGTGTGACTGTATGTGGGAGAGGGAGAGACAGAGACAGAGTTCACTCACAAGATGAAGCTACTAGAAAAATGAAGAGAAAGAGAGCCAGCTTGGGTGAAACTGCTGCTGAGGCCATCGACATTATTTGCTCACAACAACTCAATCTAGAGTTAGCTTCCACTTGGTTGTAATTGGTGGATCCACCTTAATTTATAGCCCATGAACTTTGACCTTTCCTTATACCAGATAATAATAACAGCTTCACAATTCATTCCATATGCATTAATCTAAACATTATTGTTTGACTAATTTGTTTCCAACTTTGACTCTTTATTTAAATTAGAATGCAATTTCTCGCTAATTTTTTTCCGACTTTCCACACTTAAATATACTTTTCCCCTTATCCATTGCTTTTTTCCCGGCCGCTCAAATCCACCAGGGCTGCCTGCTTCAAAGTCAATAACCATCAATTTATCTAATAATATTAATTTTATATCCCATTCATTAAACTAAAATAAACATAATTATTAAACTCTTGTCTTTTAAAACTATATACTTTACTTTTTATTTTTTTTCAACATGATTTTTTATTTTTAGGTGTTTTTATAAAATTATATTATAATGAAAATCCATTTTATTTGACATTGATTAGATTATATGGCCGCTTCAAAATCAAAATTTAAAGTATCAATATTTTATTTTATATTGTTTTGTTTTTAAATAATATTTGTTATTTTAATTTAATAAATAAGAGTATTAGAGACGTGGAAGTAACATTATTCCATCATGTCCAAACTCAATAATGTAACGAATGAGTATGAAAGCTCTATTCAAATTGCGGGCACCAGAATTAAAATTTGGTTTGCGTAGAAAATTTGGCAGAGATCGATATGGCCGCTCCAGGAACGTTTCCAAGTTTGACACATTTGCCTACTTTACGCATGTTGTTGCCGATTATTGAGCGTTGATGATCTTTTGATTGATTTGTGGATAAGGCAAGCAAATTATATATAATTTAAAGTGTTAAGAAGAATCTCGAGATATGATGTACTCAAAAAATGTATTCCGTACTTTTTAAATGCACGTGATTCTAAAATTCGCACTGTCTTATTTAAGAGGTGCAGTAATAGTTTTATTTTTACTTTTATTTTTACTTTCGTATTTACTTTTTAAGTGTTATCTTAAATATACTAAAATAAAAAATAATTAAGCAACTAGATCCTCCACCTCAAAAGAAATCCTTGAGAATCAGTCCCTCCACTGCTGACGTGTCATTTAAATTCAAATTTGTATCATTATTGTTTTTTTTTTTTCTGTTATACATTAAGAATTTTTTCATGATTGAAATACTTTTTTTCAAATGGATAGTCACATACCAAAGGTATTTACAATAATTAATTTGCATAAATTATTTATTTTCTGTGTTCCTTATGTTCAGTGTGATAATAATTCCTTCATTATAATATTTTGTGTGTTTTTTATTATTTCTTTAAAAAAAATTTTACATCAACCTTTCAGTCTTCCTCAATTTTCATTCATCCTCATCACCATTCTCAAGTACAAAAAGGTGTACATTAATAATCCCTTTTATATTTAAAAATTTTCCCTGGTGCAATCAATTTTGACTAAATTTTTGCTATCTTTATTATATTCATCCTCATTATAAATAATCATTACCATATTTTTTGTATGTTTTTTTATTTTTTCATGAATATTCATAGTTTAAACAATTAATCAACATCATGATGATAATCACTCATTACAATGTTTTTTATATTTTTTATTTTTTTGCGGGAATCTTGATGTCTTTCACGACAAATTAACAACTCTCTATCATCATTCATCTCACTAAATATTATAACTAAATTAAATTTTGTCAATATAAAATCATTATATTAACTAAAGTATGATATCATAAATTCACTCCTGAAATACTTCCTTGAACAACAGCCCTCCTACCTGAATACGTGGCATAAATTTGCTGACATATCAAGTATTTTTATAAAAAATTCTTTTTCCATTCATGTTCCCTTAACAATCTATCAATAAACTCAATTTAACTTATCAATTATTATTACTATTAGTAACTAATAATCAATTATCATCAATTCAAATTATAAAATATAATCCTATCTTTTTCTTGAACTTTTATTATAAAATCAATCATTCATTCTCACAACACCAAACCACACCACAGAGTCAAAATTTTCAACCAAAATATTCATGACTTCATCTCCCTCCATCTTTCTCAAAGGTAGTATTGTTTATTATTTGGTCTTTGAAAGATAAAAAATTTGGCACAATCATCTCAAATCTTCAATGTGTATTTATTTTCTTTAATTCTTTTACTTATATCTTCATTATATACGATTATATATATTATCATGATAAATAATTATTAATATATTTTTGTATTTTTTTTTTTAGGAATTTTCATGGCTTCACAAGAAATTTAGAATTTTCTCTCATCCTTCATCTCCATAAATCTTCTCACATAATTCCAATTGTGATATTTTTCCAACTCTTTTTTATTATCTCTTAAAATTCTTATTAATTGTAATAATAATTTTTTTTACCGCTCAATATTTTTTCACTACTTTATTTTTATCATAGTTTAATTATTTTATTTTATATCTTGATTATGCTCTTCAATCATTATAGAGACTAATTAGAATGTTTTTGTGTGTTTTTTGTTTTTTTGTTTTTAGAAATATTCACCACTTACACAAGAAATTAACAAATCTTTCACTCTTCATCTCTATAGATCTTCTCATCAATTGCAATCGTAATCTTTATCCATCTATTTTTTCATTATCTCTTAAAATTTTTATTAATTATAATAATAATAATAAATTTTATTATTTTTTCGGTGCCTTGATATAGCTACATTTTTTTCATAATTCAATTATTATTGGTTTAATTATTTATTATTTTATTTTATATGTTCATTATATTTTTTGTTATGATAAAAACTCATTACCATGTTTCTTTTTTCGTGCGTGTTTGTTTTTTCCCAAAATATTCATGATTTACACAATAAATCAACAAATCTCTCTCATTCTTCGTCTCCCTAACCCTTCTCACCAATTCCAATTTTCATCTTTATCCAACCATTTTTCCATTATCTCTTAAAATTTTTATTATTTGTAATAATAATAAAATTTTTTCTTCATTTATTCGGTGGCTCAATAAATTTTTACTACTTTTTTTAATCATAATTCAGTTATTATTTGTTTAATCATGATACAGACCCATTACCATGTTATTTTTTATTTTTCTTTTCAAAAATCTTTATGGGTGCCACAAATAATCAACAAATCTCTCTCATTTTTCATCTCCGTAATTCTTTTCATCAATTTCAAATATGATATTTCTTCAACTCTTTTCCCTTGTCTCTTAAAATTTGTATTTATAGTAATAATAATATATATTTTTTATTTCATTGGAGCAAATTATTTTTTTCATTATTTTTAAATTAATTTTTCAATAATGTAGTTATGTTAATAATTAATTCTTACTAATTGCGCATATACGATTTTCTTTAATTAAATTAAGCATTGTTACATATCATTGTTATATGTGGAAGAAATTAGTACAAATATTATTTAATTTTTTATACCCAAATAACTGTACAATTCTTCATTTTAATTATTTTAATGCATTTGGAGTTTGTAACAATATTATTATTAATGAAAGAAAAAAAAAATTTTGGTATGTTTAATTTTTACTTTCACATTAATAATTTGAATTAATCATATATTCTCTTCTCCATATTCACATTGAAAATACTTATACATTCACTTTTTCAACCTCCCAACGAGATCTCAATATATTCTTCATCTATACTCCAATAACTACAAATTTATAACTCTTTAAATGTTAATAATACATTCATATATTGTTATTTTTATTTATTTTAAACATAATTTAATTTTAAAATTAACATTGTTGATAAGAAACTAATAATCTAAAATTTATTAATTTCTTGATGATAACATCATTAATATGTTTTTTAAATAATTATGATTATTAACAAATAAGCATAATATATATCCAATTAAAATATCATATTTATTATAAAATTAAACAAAAATAATCATTATCATTGTCTTATCTCAGATTATCATTAATTTGATATAATGTGATTCACATTATAAACAAATAAATATAATATATATCTAATTCAAATTTCACATTTCTCAAAAAAAAAAATCAAATTTCACATTTTCTCAAAAAATAAAAAATAATTCAAATTTCACATTTATTATAATTTTAAACAAATCTAATGTAATGTATTTATCTGTAAGATAAAAAATACACTTTTAATCAATCAACCAATTTAAATTTCACTTATCAATTACTAAAATTATCATTAATCTCATTTCAAAATTTAAAATATTATTTGTTGATTATGTTTATCGTAATTTAGAAGTTATATTTTTTCTCTTTTTACACATATCTTCCTATATTTCACATGGAAATATATAATATATAATTATTTAATTTAATTAACTTTGATTTTATTTATTTTCTATTCATCATATTATTTTATTCAAACAATCATTTAAAAAAATATATAAGTGTAAATCACTCAATTAACAATTTAACACTATAATGATAATATATTAATAATTATTATATTATTTTAATTTCTAACTATTATTTATATTAATTTTTAATTAATATTATTACCGTGCACGACTTATAATCATGCACGAATTCCAATATTAACTTTTAAATTTAATAACTTACTTATATATTTATCAATTTTGATATATATAATTTAATAAATAATAATATTAGAACAACAATTATGCATAAAATAAAATAAGTTAAAATTGATTTTAGTTAAGAGTTTGTTTTGTTTTGTTCCTTTTTATGGTTCGCTCTTCTCGTACAGGAAAATTAGTGTTTGACCTAGAGATAGAGAAAAATGCAAAGAGGAACATGAAGGAGAATAAACAGAGACACCAACTGGCAGAGTCAACATCTGTGTCTCAACCGGTTGAAGAAGAAGAAGAAGAAATTGAGGTTCCCGAAGAGGAATAGGAGTTGATCGCAGCACCCATGGTAGATAGGATTTTAAGGGAGTTGGCAACTCCTGCCGATAACCAACAGTCTTTATGCATTACTTTTCCTGACGACACCTCTAGATTTGAGTTAAAACCTAGTACCATACACTTAATGCCTAAATTTCGTGGTTGACAGGTGAGGACCCCCACAAGAATTTGATGAAGTTCCACATCGCATGTTAGCAGTAAGTTACCAAGGTGTCTCTGAAGAGCAAATCAAGCTCTGGGCCTTTCCTTTCTATTTAGAAGATAAAGCTAAACATTGGTTTTTCGGGCTACCAGCGGGGCACATCACCATGTGGAATGAGCTCAAGAAATTGTTTTTGGAAAAAGTTTTCCCATCCTCTCGTGCTTCAAATATTATGAAGGATATCTGCGATATCCGGCAGTTAGCTAGCGAGAGTTTAAATGAGTATTGGGAGAGATTCAGCGATCTGTGCAGAAGCTGCCCTCAACACCAAATTCCCGAGCAGCTATTAATATAGTATTTATATGAAGGCTTATCTGAGTTGGACAAAGATAAGATTGATTAAGCAAGTAGAGTAGCACTTATGAACAAGACTCCTGCAGAGGCAATGAGGTTGATTTCTGTGACGGCTGAGACATCCTAACAATTTCATAGGAGAGCGGACATCACCACCAGAAGGGTTAACGAGGTTAGTGTTTCTAATATTGAAAGTAAGATTGAGCAACTAACTGATTTAGTGCACCAGCTCGCTATGGGACAGTTACAGACAGTTAAGGTCTGCGGAATATGCGCAGTGCAAGGGCACGCCTCAGATAACTGCCCAGCGATGCAAGAAAGGGACTAGGTGAATGTTGTGGGAGGATTCCAGGCTCCACCCCAACAAAGGTATGATCCGTATTCTAATACTCACAACCCGGGGTGGAGGAATTATCCCAATTTCAGTTACAAACAGCCCGGTTTCCAACCTCATGTTAGTTTTGAATACAGAAAAGCTATGGCTTGTATCAAAAACTAATATCCACAGTTGACATATCATTTTGTTTCAGTATAAATTTGTTCATTTATATCATAGAACTAGATAACGGGGTGTGGACAGACACAATAGATACCGTTATTGGTTAAAGTATTGATATATTAAAAGTATGCTCGTAACCGAGATAGTCTGAACATACTATCGATATAGGTTATTGTGTGGTTTGGAAATTAGTTTATCTAAACTAGTTTAAATCACACGGATGTGCCCGGGGCATATTGAGCACGACCAGTTTGGATAGAATTGACTTATACTGATCGGCGTAGTCAATTCGGTCCTAGTATTCCATCTCTCAATCCCGAGATTGGGACGGGCATGAGAGTTGGATATCTTATGCTTTGATTTGCCAAAGAGTGCGGTCGATTGAGGCCTATACCTCGGTAGGTTAGGTATGCGGTGTTTAGCTTCTTACGTGCCGTTGCTAGTCGGAGAAATCCACGTACCGGTTCACCGGGTTGATGGTGCTCCCGAGATGAGCTCGTAAGGTTATTATACTAAACCCGGCCGGTGAACTTTATGTTCGGTATAATAAAAGGACGAGTGGTACTAATCTCGGAAACCAAGAAATCGGTGAATTAATTTGTCAGAAAATTGATAAACCGATGAGCGCTAGATCTTTAATGTGGGAAGATAGAATAAAATATAATGGCGTGATATAAAGTCATTTTCGAGCGGTAGTTCCATAATTGATCCGATAGTGGCACGACCGATTATGCATTTGACTAATCGACAAGGTAAATTAATTAATCCAAAAGGTTTAATTAATATTTAATCGACAAAATGAATTTAGAAATTAATTCTATTTTAAATTAATTAATTCTAAGGGTTCAATTAAATTAAATTAACAAAGTGGGTTAAATAAATTAATTTAAATGGGTCGATTGGAGTTGATTAGTCGGGAAGACTTAGCGGTCAACGAAAGTCAAAATTAAAAGGCCTAACTCGAGAGCCCATTAGGTCTCCAATCGAGCTCCTATAAATAGATGACTTGAAGCGCAAGAAAACCTAAGGAAGTCTTGCAAGACATTTCATTCTTGCTTTCTTGAGTGAAAAGGTTTAAGAGAGAGAATTTTTTCTTCAAGAATTTTCTCTAAAAAACAAACCAGTTTTTTTTCTTCCTCTAAATTGGATTCAAACCAAAGATCACAGCTTTTAATTGGGATTTATTTTGCCCAGTTTTTGGTCGGATTTCAGGGCAGAAAACCCTACTGCTGCAGCGGGTATTCTTCAAGTCGCGTGCAGGATTTTCCTGCTGCTGGCGCGAGACTTCTACTGCTGGATTTCGCTGCTGCCTGCTGCGTTTGATTCGGCTCAAGTCTCATTGATCTCTCCTTGGTGATCCGAGGCTTGTGCTGTCTAGATCACGAGTGGGTAGTTCGATTTTTGGTAAAAGAAATGGTGGTTTTTCATGAAAGGCAGCACCTTTCTTTTTCTGCAGCAGTGGGTTGTTTGTGGCTCAAGTTAGTGATCAGATTTTGGTTTCTTTGAGTCCGATTTGAGAGATTTCCTTGTGGGCTAAGCAAGTAGACTTCGATAGATTATTGCCACGCAATATTCGAAGTTTCTACGGAGTAATCAATTGGATTTCTTGTGGAAATTGTGCAAAGATTGGATTTTTTTCTTTAGGCAAAGGACTTCGCTACAAAAGGTATAATCTTTAAATTCTTCTTTTATTAAAGATTGAATCTTTTATGTCCCGAACAATAAATTAAATAAGTATAAGCCTAGATCCGTTCATGGGTAAACTAATTTGAGCCTGAGCTTGGTCGAAAGCTTCCGATTCTGGAATGCATTGCACGAAAGTGAGGTTTTCGATTTAGCACGGGCTTGTTCGGTTTTCCTTCAAATTGGTATCAGAGCGTTGGTTTCGGTCTTATACTTGTTTGATTTATTACACGGCTTTATTTTGGCATTATTATTTTTGTCGAAATGCTTAAACAGGTGGTTATTGGTTTCCCGGCTATTATGGTAGAAATTTAATTTTCATTCATAAACCCTGGGACATGTCCGGGCTCGTTTTATTTTTGAATGAAAATTTCTGTAATAGTAATAACCACGAGCTGGAAACCATGTAGGATTAGAAAAATCTTGTAGTAGGATTTGATCTAATCATGTTGTCTTTAAATTCCTAGAAAAACGCTTTTGTGTATAAGAATTTATGTACTATGACGAAGACGTTATTTTGGGTAACTTATATTCGCGGGTTTTGGTTTATCGTAATTTTGGGTGATTCCTAATTACGTAGAAAACTGAGAAAACCCGGGCGACATGACGGGACGTGTCACCGAGGCGTCAAGGAATCAACGATAGAGAAGGCCATAATAGTCGAGAAATTTTATTTGTTTAATTTCTCGTATTTATGTCTTTTCGTTGATTGTGTGATTTTCGTTTTATTTTGCATTAACGAAAACCAAACCAAAGTTTTAAAAAGTAATGTGCAATTAACTAAGGTAGATTATTCGCATATTAAAACTCCAACGGTTTTATGGGTGCGAATATCCATAGTTAAGATATTGCATGTTAAAACGTAAAAATCCTAAAGTTTAAAAATCTAAGTGGGAGCGGGTTGGTTAATATTCCCATGGCCTCCATTACGGGTTCATTGGTGATGTGGTTAAACTTGCGTGCTGGCTTAGACCTTCCTCCCTATCGGATGAGTTTTCAACCACGGATATCACCAGAATGAATTTCTAAAGGGATGACTATAGTGAGATTAATTGGAGAAAGTTGCGACACCCTCGCCATCCGAGGTGCATTAGTATCCTAAGTAACAAACTTAGAAGTCACGTAATGGCATACACTTAGTGTACCGTTTTTAGTATCCCTCCCATCGAGGTTACGCTATTTTTGGGTACGGCTAAAATTATTGACTATTAATTTCATTGATCATAAGATCGTTGGTCAAATAATGAAATTAATGAACTTCAGTTCTTCTCGAATGAATGTGGGTTAGCGTAGACGTTCACCTATCGTGACATGCGTTAATCCCGGTGTGAGAGATGTCGGTAGAAGATTATATTGGTTTTTGGAGGATTTTCAATATTTTCGAAAAAGTATACTGAAACTTGACTGTTTATTTTTTGGTTGATATGTCGTTCAACCCGCTAGCTATCATTTTGAACCAAAACAAACTCACGGGTCCAAACTATATTGACTGGAAATGTAACCTGGACATTGTTCTTATCACTGAGGGTTACAAGTACGTGCTTATTAAGGAGTGTTCCCCTAAGCAGGGCAGCCAAGCAGTCAGCTATGAGGAAACTCATGAATGCTAGGATGGCTGAGGGCACTTCAGTGAGGGATCACGTGCTGGACATGATCAGTTGCATCAATGAGATCGAGGTACTGGGAGGTGATATTGATGGGGAGACCCAGGTCGATATCATTCTCCAGAGCTTGCCCCCCAGTTTTGAGCAGTTTCAGTTGAACTATAATATGGGCAAGCTCTCATATTCACTCTCCGAGCTCATGACTGCATTGGTGTCAGCTGAGGGCCTATTCGCTGAGAAGCAGCAAGCCTTTGCTACTGTTGGTCCCTCAGGTTCCTCTGCTGGGCCCAAAGCCAGGAAGCAGAAAAGGAAGAGAGGCCAGAAGGCAGGAGCCAATCATGGACCCAAGGTGGGCATTGCCAAGAAACAGAAGCCGAAAGGCAAATATTTCAGGTGTGGCAAAGCAGGACATTGGAAGAATGACTGCCCAAAGCCTCGAGGTATGTGTAAATTTTCCCTAGTCACTGAGACGTGTTTAGCGGCGATTCCCACAGATACTTGGTGTGTGGATTCAGGAGCCACTGATCATGTTTGTAATTCTTTGCAGGGGTTCTAAGTGACCCGGCTGCTTAGAGAGGAAGAGTTGCAGGTCTACCTTGGGGATACTACCAGAGTTTCTGTTGCTGCAGTGGGAGTTTTATGTCTTTATTTTTCAGACTCTACTTTATTGTTGAGAGATTGTCTTTATGTACCTAGTTTTCGCAAGAACTTACTTTCAGTTTCTAAACATGTTTTGGATGGTTATAAGTGTGTTTTTTCTGATAGATCTATATTTATTAGAAAAGGCCAGAAACTTATATGTTCCGGTACATTGGTTGACAATTTGTTTTTAATTAAGACATACTCTCCAGTAATGCAAAACACAGAAACTAGTAACTCATCACGGAATCATAATAAGAGAAAAGAGTCTTCCCCTTTGAATCAGACTTATCTTTGGCACCTGAGACTAGGTCATATCAACCTTAGTAGGATTCAAAGGTTGGTCAAGAGTGGGTCTTTGGACTTACTAGATATTGACAGCTATTCGACCTGTGAATCCTGCTTGGAGGGTAAAATGACCAAGAGGCCTTTTAAGGCAAAGGGGTATAGGGCCAAGGAGTTTTTAGAGCTGATTCATTCTGAGTTTTTAGACTATGTCAGTTCAGGCTAGAGGTGGTTATGAGTATTTCGTGACTTTCACGGATGATTACTCTAGATATGGATACATATACCTGATGCGCCACAAGTCTGAATGCTTTGGCAAGTTCAGAGAATTCAAGGCTGAAGTGGAGATCCATCTGGGTAAGAGTATCAAGTCAATGCGGTCTGATCGCGGTGGCGAATACCTCTCTAGTGAATTTAGATCCTATTTGTCAGATGAGGGTATTCAGACCCAGTTGTCTGCACCTGGCACACCCCAACAGAATGGTGTATCAGAGATGAGGAACAGGACTCTTATGGAGATGGTTAGATCGATGATGAGTTACAGTGAGTTGCCTATCTCGTTTTGGGGTTATGCCTTAGAGACAACATGTTTTATCCTCAACCTTGTGCCATCTAAGTCTGTGCCTTCGACCCCATCAAAGTTGTGAAATGGGCGAAAGCCTAGTCTGAGACATCTCAGAATATGGGGTTGTCCAGCACATGTGCTCGAGGCAGATGCAGGCAAGTTAGAGGCGAGATCGAAGGCTATGCTGTTTATAGGCTACCCCAAATGAACGAGAGGTGGTTTATTTTATAGTCCTCAGGATCAGAAGGTGGTGATCAGCACCAATGCTAGATTTCTTGAGGAGGACTATATTTTAGATCACAAGTCAAGCAGCAAGGTAGTATTGGAAGAGCTTAGAAGTCAGTCCACTATTCCAGATGCACACGTACAGGAAGACACACCACAAGAGACTGCACACACTATCACAGATGAAGCTCTTGCACAGGCTGCACCTCGTCGTAGTGGGAGGGTTGTGAGATAGCCCGAGAGGTACATGGGTTTGGGTGAGTCTTCGGACTTTATCCCTGGTGCTCATGAACCAGACCCAGTTAACTACAATGAGGCTCTCCAGGATAAAGATGTAGATTCTTGGCAGAGAGCGATGATTGCTGAGATGGGTTCTATGGACTCAAATCAAGTCTGGGAGCTGGAAGACCTTCCTGATGGGTTTAGGCCTATTGGGTGCAAATGGGTTTACAAGCGAAAGAGAGGATCTGATGGGAGGGTTGAGACCTTCAAGGCTAGGCTTGTGGCGAAGGGGTATACCCAGAAAGAAGAGATCGATTATAAGGAGACCTTTTCCCCGGTAGCTATGCTTAAGTCAATCCGGATTTTCTTGGCCATAGCTGCTCATATGGCCTATGAAATTTGGTAGATGGACGTCAAGACAGCTTTCCTTAATGGAAGTCTTAAGGAGACCATCTTTATGCAGCAACCAGAGGGCTTCATTGTTAAGGGCCAAGAGCACAAGGTATGCAGGCTTAGGAGGTCCATTTATGGACTTAAGCAAGCATCCAGATCTTGGAACATCCGTTTTGATGAGGTTATCCAGTCCTATGGATTCACTCAGTCTCCGGATGAGCAGTGTGTTCATCGCAGGCGTGATGGTGATATGGTGGTGTTCCTCGTACTTTACGTAGATGACATTCTTCTTATTGGCAACAGTAAGAAGGTGTTGTCAGATGTAAAGGCATGGCTGTCCAGGCAATTCGATATGAAGGATTTGGGAGAGGCTGGACATATCCTTGGGATTAAGATTATTCGAGATCGTAGGAGACGTTCTCTGACTCTCTCTCAGGAATCCTACATAGACACGATTCTGGCTCGTTTTAACATGCAGAACTCTAAGAAGGGTTCACTACCTTTCAGGCATGGAGTGTATTTGTCTAAGGAGCAGTATCCTAAGACTGCTGAGGAGATAGATGTCATGAAGGCGGTACCCTATGCTTCTGCAGTGGGTAGCCTCATGTATGCTATGTTGTGCACGAGGCCTGATATTTGCTTTGCCGTTGGCATGGTTAGCAGATATCAGAGTAACCCTGGGAAGGCTCACTGGGAGGTAGTAAAATGCATTCTCAAGTACTTACGCAGGACGAGAGATTATGTCCTAGTTTATAGAGCGCAGGAGCTTGTACCATTGGGTTACACAGATTCGAACTTTCAAGGTGATTTGCCAAAGAGTGCGGTCGATTGAGGCCTATACCTCGGTAGGTTGGGTATGCGGTGTTTAGCTTCTTACGTGCCGTTGCTAGTCGGAAGAATCCACGTACCGGTTCGCCGGGTGGATGGTGCTCCCGAGATGAGCTCGTAAGGTTATTATACTAAACCCGGCCGGTGAACTTTATGTTCGGTATAATAAAAGGACGAGTGGTACTAATATCGGAAACCAAGAAGTCGGTGAATTAATTTGTCAGTAAATTGATAAACCGACGAGCACTAGATCTTTAATGTGGGGAGATAGAATAAAATATAATGGCGCGATATAAAGTCGTTTTCGAGCGGTAGTTCCATAATTGGTCCGATAGTGGCACGACCGATTATGCATTTGACTAATCGACAAGGTAAATTAATTAATCCAAAAGGTTTAATTAATATTTAATCGACAAAGTGAATTTAGAAATTAATTCTATTTTGAATTAATTAATTCTAAGGTCGATTAAATTAAATTAACAAAGTGGGTTAAATAAATTAATTTAAATGGGTCGATTGGAGTTGATTAGTCGGGAAGACTTAGCGGTCAACGAAAGTCAAAATTAAAAGGCCTAACTCGAGAGCCCATTAGGTCTCCAATCGAGCTCCTATAAATAGAAGACTTGAAGCCCAAGAAAACCTAAGGAAGTCTTGCAAGACATTTCATTCTTGCTTTCTTGAGTGAAAAGGTTTAAGAGAGAGAAATTTTTCTTCAAGAATTTTCTCTCAAAAACAAACCAGTTTTTTCACTTCCTCTAAATTGGATTCAAACCAAAGATCACAGCTTTTAATTGGGATTTATTTTGCCCAGTTTTTGGTCGGATTTCAGGGCAGAAAACCCTACTACTACAGCGGGTATTCTTCAAGTCGCGTGCAGGATTTTCCTGCTCCTGGTGCGAGACTTCTGCTGCTGGATTTCGCTGCTGCCTGCTGCATTTGATTCGGCTCAAGTCTTGTTGATCTCTCCTTGGTGATCCGAGGCTTGGGCTGTCTAGATCACGAGTGGGTAGTTCGATTTTTGGTAGAAGAAGTGGTGGTTTTTCATGAAAGGAAGCACCTTTCTTTTTCTGCAGCAATGGGTTGTTTGTGGCTCAAGTTAGTGATCAGATTTTGGTTTCTTTGAGTCCGATTTGAGAGATTTCCTTGTGGGCTAAGCAAGTAGACTTCGATAGATTATTGCCCCGCAATATTCGAAGTTTCTACGGAGTAATCAATTGGATTTCTTGTGGAAATTGCGCAAAGATTGGATTTTTTCTTTAGGCAAGGGACTTCGCTACAAAAGGTATAATCTTTAAATTCCGCTTTTATTAAAGATTGAATCTTTTATGTCCCGAAAAATAAATTAAATATGTATAAGCCTAGATCCGTTCATGGGTAAACTAATTTGAGCCTGAGCTTGGTCGAAAGCTTCCGATTCTGGAATACATTGCACGAAAGTGAGGTTTTCGATTTAGCCCGGACTTGTTCAGTTTTCCTTCACCTCAACCACAGCCTCCTGTGAGAAATTCAGTTCCGCCACCAGCAGCTGCTTCATGTACGTCTGTGGAAACTATGATTAGAGGCTTAACAGTTGTTATGCAGGGACTTGTTGAGAGGGATCAAGCATGTGAACAACAACAGCAAGCACATGATCAACAATCATAGACTGCAATTAAAAATTTGGAGAAGCAAGTCTCGCAACTAGCCACTCAGGTGCATCAGAGAGAAAAAGCCAATAGGAAGGTCCCTTCGCAATCAGGTAGTAATGGAGAATTTTAGTGCCATGACTTTGAGGAGTAGAAAGGAGTTTCTAGAAACCCAAAATCCAAATCTCGAGGCTCAAGAATGTTCCTATGAATCAGAGAAGGAAGAGGAAGTGGAAGAATTGTAAGAAAATGAGGTAAATTCCAAGTTTATTGTAAGGAAATCTGAAAGTGTAACTCCACCACCTTTTCCTAGCAGGTTGGTTCAAATGAGGAAGGAGTACAGTGACGAGAAGGTTCTGGAGGTGTTTCACAAGGTGGCCATCAACATCCCATTAATGGAGGCTATTGCTCTGATTTCACGGTATGCCAAATTCTTAAAGTCACTGCTGATTAAGAAAAGGAGACCTGAAGGTAAGGTATATGTCAATGAAAATGTCTCATCAATACTTCAACGCAAATTACCTCTGAAATGTACTATTCTAGGTATTTTTTCTAATTCTTGTGTTATTGGATCAAGAGTCATTAAAGCAGCTATGTTGGATTTAGGAGCCTCTATTAATGTTATGTCTCTATCTCTGTTCAATAAATTGAAAATTGAGGGCTCTTAAGAACACAAATGTCATAGTTCAGTTAGCCAATAGGTCAATGATTTATCCTGAAGGGATAGTTGAGTATGTATTGGTTAAGTGTGATAAACTGATTTTTCCTGCTGATTTCTACATCCCTGACATGAATGATGAGCATGTTTCTAATGCTGATATTCTTTTGTTGGGTAGATCATTTATGAAAATGGCTAAAACAAATATTTACTTTGATGTTGGTGTCTTTACTTTTGGGTTTTATGGTGAAAAGGCTCAATTTAATATGTATGAGGCTATGAAGTATCGACCAGACTCTGAGTACTTTGTTAATGTTAGCCTAGTTGATTCTATTGTGCAAGAGGAAATAGAATTTAATTTGATGCTTGATGAGCTGAACTTTGTGTTACAACATAGTTTGCAGGGAACAAATGCTCACAAAGATGTGAATGAATCAATCATTAAGGCAATCATGGCATTTCATGCCAATCCTGAACTGCCACTGAGGTTTGCTAACCATTACTTGGGATTGTCTATTAGTTCTGAAAAGATTTACCTTATTGTGGTATAGGCACCTAAATTGGAGTTCAAGTTGTTCCGCAATCTTCTCAAATATCTTTTGTTAGAGCCCGAATCAAAATCGGTAAGAGATAATCAATTTCCTCCTCCTTTTATTGACAAACTGTTAGAACTACTAACAGTGAAACAATTCAATATGAATGCTAAGAAATTAGGTTGAAGCTTATGACAACTCACAGTTGTGCAACGAACGGACCAAAACCATTTAGGATGAGCGGCTACATAGGAAGGAATGTGTGGTTGGGCAGAATGTATTTCTCTCAGATTGCAAATGGAAATTAATGCTTGGTAAGTTCAAATCAAGATGGCATGAACCCGATAGTGAGGTACATATTTCTTCTGGTATGGTTGAAATTAAAGGTTTAGAGTCCGGAAAAATATTGGTTGTGAATGGTCATCGACTCAAATCTTTTCTTGTGAATGTTAACACTGCTTCTGATAATCAAATTCGTTTATTTCTACTTATTTATGAAAAGTAATCAGAAGTAGGACTGTGTCTAGCCAAAGACATTAAAGAAATGCGCTTGTTGGGAGGAAACCCAATTTCTCAAGTTTTGTAATTGTTTTGTTGATTTAATTGCTTTTTAAAATGATTTTTGGAAGGTATTAGTGAGGAGGATTAAAAGGAATTCTAGAATACAAACTTCCCCCGACATGTCCAGGTCAATTTTCCTTGATTTTTTTTGGGCCGTCCGGCCAGAATACAAAGTTTTCCCCGATATGACATGTCCAGGTCAATTTTCCTCATTTTTTTGGGCGTCTGAGCAGAATACAAAGTTTTCCCCGATATGCCCAAGTCGAATTTCCTTGGATTTTTGGGGCATCCGAGTGGAATACAATATTTCCCCCAACATGCCCATGTCAAAAAAAATTTTAAAAAAAATATCGAGGAAAAAATCCTTTTTCCTTTTTTTGTAGTTTTTATTTAGGGTTTTTTCTTCCCCTTTTCATTTTTCCTCAATCAGCCACAGGAAGATTTTTTTTCAACCAAAGCCCTTTTCACCCCAAAAATCAACCCACCAGTCTGTTCTCCGATCACCGGTCACCGTCAGAAATCTCAGCGACCAGACTAGCGCCGACCATCAACCACTACTATCGCGGTTCTCATTGGCCGGTTTCCTTCCGCCGCACCCCGTTCATCCACCGGTCATCTACAAAACTCAGCATCGATCACCACACACCCAAGTCCTAAATTTTCCCTGTCATTTTTCTTGGTACACGTGTTTAATTTTGGGGGATTATTTGAGTTTGGTGCTAACTTGTTTATTCCTTTATGCAGTTGATTAGTGGTGAGAATGTAGGCCAAGGCCAAGAGATCTCACTAGAGGAGGAACGATTAGCTCAATGGCCTTCAAATGACTAATTTGATAAATGAACTCCAATCTCCACACCCTTTGCGCACATGTGGCTTGAAAACACCAATTCTTCCACCATAGAGAAGCTACTTTTCACCTTACTAACTTGTGTTTTTTATTTATGTTTATTTATTTTTATTATGTCTTGGTGTTGTTTGTTTTTACGATCCTGTTTATACCTATTTTTTTCCACATTGGGGACAATGTAGAGTTTTGGTGTGGGGGGATTGTTTTGTATGATTATTGTTTTTGGGGACGGTTTTGTGTTTTATTGTGTTTAGAGTATAGGTGTGGGGGAGATGTAAATGTTATATGTTTTGTGTTGGAAAATCGATATGCAATGTGTTATTTGGAGAGGTAAGGATGAAATGTAGGGAATAATAGTAGTAATATGTGTTGGATGGCTATAACTGTTCATTGTGATAATTTGAATGATAATACTTGTGTGAGTGACACACAAAAAGCTAGATAAAGTGATATTTTGGGTCTTAATGAGCAACAATTCCTTCTTGTGCTCGATTGTTTTCTTCAGAGTGTTTCACACATAGTTTTCCCAAATCCAAGTTTATAAATTTTTTGATGACTTTTCATTTATTTTAATTGAATCTTAGTTATTAATCATAATTCAAAATCCCCCCTTTTGGTTACGTGCTTTTAACTAAATTAATTTCACTTCGGTGCTTCCTGTGGAGACGGTCCTACTCCTACTGTGCTACCTAAAAATTTTTAAGAGTAGGTTTTATTTTTATTGGTTTGATGACCCATCATACTACCAAAGTATCAATTGTTGCAATGAGAGTTGTTCGTCTTTATTTTCCAGACTCTGTTGTTTTAATTGTGAGACATTGTCTTTATGTACCCAGCTTTAGAATAAACTTGTTTTTGGTTTCTAAGATGCTTCAGGATGGTTATAAGTTTGTCTTTTCTGATGATTCTATTTTTATTAGAAAGAACAAAAAACTTATATATTCCGGTGCATTGGTTGACAATTTGTTCTTAATTAAGACTAACTCCCCACTAGTGCAAAACACAAAAACTAATGACACATCATCAAATCATAATAAGAGAAAATTGTTTTCCCCTTTGAACCAGACTTATCTTTGGCACCTAAGACTGGATCAAATCAACCATAGTAGGATTAAGAGGTTGGTTAATGATGGGCCCTTGGGCTCATTGGAGATTGACAGTTATCTGACCTGTGAGTCTTGCTTGGAGGGTAAAATGACCAAGAGGCCTTTCAAGGCAAAGGGGAATAGGGCTAAAAAGGATTTAGAGTTGGTTCACTCTGACTTGTGTGGACCTATGTCAGTTCAGGCTAGAGTTGAGTATTTCGTGTTATTCACAGATGATTACGCTAGATATGGGTACATTTACCTGATGCGCCACAAGTTCGAGTGCTTTGACAAGTTCATAGAGTATAGGGCAGATGTGGAAAAGCATCATGGTAAAAGTATCAAGACCCTGCAATCTGATAGTGGTGGCGAATACCTCTCTAGTGAATTTAGAACCTTTGTCAGATGAGGGTATTTAGTCCCAGTTGTCTGCACCTGGCACACCCCAGCAGAACAGTGTAGCGGAGATGAGGAGCAGGACTCTTATAGATATGGTTAAATCGATGATGAGTTATAGTAAGTTGCCCAACTTGTTTTGGGGTTATGCATGAGAGACAGCGTGTTATATTCTTAATCTCGTACCATTTAAATCTGTGCCTACGAC